>JAYMFT010138683.1:0-12875 GCA_038088735.1 Panulirus argus
TTGTCCACTGCCTTCTAAGATGTCCCCACACACAACGCTTCCGTGACGCCTGCTGGACCACCACTCCACGACCCCCTCACGGAGACACGATGACCCTCCCCATACTCGCCAGACATTATGTAAATGATATTGATGTTGTGTTGAAGGAATATCCTAACTTCCTTAGGGTTTAGTAAGCCCCTCTGTTATATCTATATGTACTCGCGACACTTGCCAGATGCCTGTGGTGTTATTGTATAGGGGCACCTAGTGACAGTGCTAGGATCCCGATTCCTCTGTCAAAGAATAAAGTATTGAAACTGGAACTGATAAGACAGTAGGGAACACCTAGTCTTCACAACACGACAATGGTGGAGGGGAACTGTGCAGCGAGATCACGTTAGGGTGAATATTCATCCTTATCTCGGTACTAGAGTTAATGATGGCTAAAATGAACGTTTACTGCCATGTTACTGTCAGTCTTCAAGGACAGGTCGGTCATGTCTCGACTTCATGTATTTACAGTATTATCATGTTACTCTGAAGGATATTACCAACGAAAACTAAAATGTTCTTTGACTATGAAAAATTCGGTTACCCTTTAGATAAAACTGAATTAGATATCATATTAGAAAGAAAAGTTATCCAACGGGATATTTCGTAATTCGGCGTGTCTCTTCTATTGGTTGACAAGAGTGAAGACAGTATACGTCTGATTAAGGAATCCAGTGACAAAAGTCAACTCTCGCTTCAAAATAGTGATCTTCCTAAATGATATGATAAAGAAGTAGCTGTTATTATACTACTAATCAAAAGTATTTATTGTCTTCGAGAAAGAATGAATAAAGAGATTAATGAGAAAGTATTAATTATAATAGTTGCTCCTATTAACAAATCGTTTTCTTTAAAGTGTAATTCTTTTGTTTTCTATGATATAACTGGGGTGACTTCTAATAATTGGTATTTCTCGCCTTTATGCTTCATCTTTTCCACGTCTTTGAATTTTTTTGAATGCCATTATGTTATTTCGAAACGACTTACAATGAAAGTCTATCAGCAAGTGTGGTAGAAGCCTAGCATAGCTTCGCACCCTCATTAGCGTTGGATATTTAGTGATTTTCATCTGTAATATTCGTTTACTTTCCGTAATCCTAAATTGCCATTATTCTAGCAACACTGAGAGGAACTTATGAAAATCGTATATAAAAGGTAAGAGAAAAATAATACTACCATCATATTACCTGCATGTCATAGAAGACGCCTTAAGTGTCGGGAGTGTGGGGTTGAAAACTCTCGCCTCCTTATATTGCAATTCCTAGAGTTCGAACAGCCGTAGGAGCCAAGCGGAGGGTGCTCATCGTCTTCGAAAGCTCAGGCTGGGATGTCTGAATGCGAGTAGATAGAACCTGGAAAAGAAGAAGGGGGAGATGAGTACTATGATTCAGGACAGAAAGCCTAAGGGGAAGGAACGGTTTGAGAATGTCTTAGGGGTACTGCCAGTGGTTAGGGTGAGGGCGAGAGCAAAGAATTTCTGCCGAGTGTTGTGGGCATTTTTTGAGAGAATATAAGGAGGCGAACTCCACACTGATATGGGTAAAAACAAAATAGTATACAAATGAGGGTGAACGTTAGTGCTAATGAACCTGGTTCCAAGAGGAGTGAGGAAGAGCTGCGAGTGTTTTGAAAGTAGATGAGCGAGTGAATCTGCCAGTTTGATTAGAGGCCCGAGTATCAGTGATGGGGGATTTGAATGAAAGAGCGGGTGATGTGGCAGTTGAGGGTGTTTTTTTGGGGGGTAAAGGGTAGCTGGTCTAGTGCTGTGAATGAAAATGATAAACAGCTTGCGGAACTGTTTTCTGAAAATAGATTCGCGATTGGGAATACATTTATATAATCAAACACGCATAAGTATACTTGGTTGAAGGGCAGATTATAAGCGGGCATTACTGAATCATGCTTCAGGTGAGAGCCGTGCGAAAGAGAGAGACTTTTCGATGTAAACGTGTCGAGAGGAGCAGCTGGTGTGATCTCATCACTTTTTGATGAATGCAAGGGTGAACTTGGAAAAGAGGTTTGTATGAAGTGATACCAGGAGATTTTAGAAGAATGGCAAAAGGTGTAGGCAAATGAAAAATAAAAAGGGATTGGATGAGTAAAGGAGGTGTTTAGGGAAGCAGTGCTGGCATACCCAAGAGAAACGTGTGGCATACGAAAGGTTGGATGCGGGAAGGTGAACAAGGGTAGCGAGTAATGCGATGAAGTAAAATTGTCAGCGATAGAGAAAAGAAATAAAGTAATTGACTGGGAAATGTACAAGCGAAATCGGCAGGAAATCAAGAGGAAGGTGCAGGGGCTGAAAAGGAGGGCAAGCTAGAATTAATCTGAAAGATTATCGGCAAATTTCAGAGAGAATGTGTCGCGACCCACTGCCGCTCTACGAAGTGTTACCTTACTGACGATGCCCTGACTTGGTGGCAGGTAACAGCGGGTGACCTCACCTGACTTAATGACAATTCGCAGAGAAATGAACTTGGCCGTACATGTGACATTACCCCGTGACCTCCATAGTCGATGTCAGGCGGTGGCAGATCAAGAGATGCTGCTGCGATTATACATGACCTGACCCTTTCAATAAGAAGGGCGGCTCTCAGTCCACCACCATGAGAGAACTCAGAGCATGCGACATCCAACTTCAACGACCTGAACTTTCTGCCTCTTATATACTCGGGGATCACCGCAGCAGAGGGAGCCTGGCTGTCGTGGGAGCTGGGTGGAATAACAAGCCCAACCCCTCCAGGCCCAGTGCTTAGGTCCCTCACACCGGCGGGCCGCCTGGAGCACAGGGCTCGCGCCTCCTGAGTTGAAGGGAAGTTTAATCTCAAACAACAAACCACCGCAGGAGGGCATAACGTACAAGAACATCGACAAAGTACACAAAAACCAGGAAATGGGCCACCAACAGGCAAAAGCCCGTTTCGGACCAAACGGAGGTCGGACGATCTAAACAAATAAACAAACGCAGGGGGGCAGTCAGGCAACTGACTCGCTCTAGACAACAAGTGTACCACTCCGGTACCTGAAGTCTTGGCGATGTGACAACAGACTTGAGCTGCCCTTTGGTCGCCTCCAACACCGGCAGAAGTCCCATCAGGACTCCCAACGTTTCATTTTCCTGGCAGTTATAATTGTGGTGCCTCATCTCTGACGCCTACCACCACCAGCATCGGGGATCCTCTACCAGGGCCATTTCAATTTCTCGACCTGCCACAATTGACTTTTCCTCTCCCACTATAATCCTGCACCCCAGTAGCTCATTGCCCCCTGGGCGATTTCACCTTGTGCGTCAATCAATAAAGCAGTTGATGTTTAATGTGTTTCCGTAGCCCTCTCTCAGTCATACCAGCCTCATAACCCAACTCAAACACCCGCTAAAGATATTTTGGAAAGATGTTAAAAGTGTGATGAAGACAAGAGAAGTAGTGGGGCCATCAGTAAATGGGTGCAGGTCCAAGTAGTTGGCGGTGCGGCAAAATTAAGGACATCTATCGTTACTGTTGGCAAGAGGGACGGGGGTTTATGAGCTGAAGAATTTGGGAGGGACTTATTAGAAGGCTTTTGGGAATACAGTCATCAGAAAAGGCATAAGCTATTGGAGGAAAAGTAGGTAGGTGACAGAGCCACGGGATCAAAAGAGGACCTACATTGTCAATCAAATGTTCGTCTGTTATTAAAGCATAAGAACAATGTTTCTCGCGTCTTGCTTTAGTGCCAGAAATGTGCTGGACGTTAAATACATCTTGGACTGTGGTTTTAGATTCATGCGAGTTTAGATACTGATCAAATGTTACGGTTATTCGTAGTATTTTTCTTTTTTCTGCTCTATTTCATATCATCAGAATAACTCTTAAAACAAAGCTGTTCAAGGTGTAAGCGTCTGTTTCGTGTAACAAATGCGGTGTTCCGTTTGTAAGGTTTTTGTTTATGGACCTCGGTGGTGCACCGGTTAGCGTTCCTGATTGTGTCGCATTCACGGGCCACTCAGGGTCGAGCGCATGGGTTCGAATCCTGGTTGAGGCAGTTTGGCAACAGCGTAATCTCAACTGAATAATTTCACGTTATGATCGGTAAAGAAAAAGGATTCTTAAGTTTGGTTTTCCCATACAATTTCTAGTAAATTGTCTTATCGAACCCAACATTGTCCTATTAAAGACATGAGCAAATTTTCAGCATAAATGAACCCCTTAATCTCATTTTTCAAAATTCTTTTGTTTTCTCCCCAAATCCCATAGTAACATATGAATGTTTGTCAGTAAGTGCAACAGCCTTTCTTTTATACTAAAAGATCGATATCTCCACAAATGAAATGGCGTAAAGAAGGTAAGCATTAATCATGAGTAGACTGTTATAACAACATAATGCGCGTTTCCCAGCCAACAAGACAACCTGAGGACTGTTTACGTATCGCTGATCGATTTCCGTTTCAACGAAAAAATACGTCTTCGATTTCTTTCATCCAACACCGTATATTTTCGAGTCTAGACGCATGTAAGAATATCTATTCGGTGAGGTTAAGCCGAAAGTTTCGTTATAATAACCTTAACCATGAAGTGGACGGAAGTTCCGAGAGTTTATTTCAAATTTAGCTTTTGAAATGTGTCACGACTTAAGAATGTTGACAGGTCTTCGAGGCTTCACTGTATTGAATTAACGATTCATTCAAATGCTTCGAGACTTATCTCAAATGGACCGCCGAAACATGAGTCAAATGGCATGAATTGGTTCGAACATGCAAACCCACGACAAACAACCGAACTATCGTCACTCTATATTGTGTTTTCTCGAGTAAAAACCAAATGCAGCGTTACTAAACACATCAGTGATGGACCATTATGTATTCCAGTTCAAAGAATCATTGCCACAAATACTCGTGGTGAAACTAACTTACTTGATTTGAAACGGTTTCTTTGTTCTCTGCCTTAAGTCGGGTTGCACCAAAAGACGAGGCCATTTTCGTAAAGTCTGCTCGTCGTATTCCTCCCATAAGCATGACCTGTGAACTGATCATGCTGTATGCACTATGCTGAAGCATTCTGTCACGATCTTGATATCTAAGCACGGCTCTCGAAAGTCACCGTAACGCCCGAACTGAGTCACTGACTGATAGTAAATGAACACTTGACTTGAATCAGTCTCCACAATTCCTGTTTTCCTGAACTGCAGTGACTTATGGGAAGAAACAAATGAAGACCATCATCCCTCTTGCGCATGTGCAAGCATGTGAGTGGTTGGTTGGTTGATTGGTTGCTGGGTTCTACGGCCAGCGACCTATGAGGAAGGTCATTAGGCCTGCAACCCTTTTTAGTGTTGACTATTACTTTATAGTCCCTATACCCTAATATCCTATACATCCTATCTTGCTGTGACGATTTAAATACATATACATCTCTATTTTAGATAATGTAAATGTTATGGGAAGAGAGAAAGGTGTTTGTGGATACTGGCACCAACGTGGTAGCTAAACACTACCCAGTTGGTACAGCATCCACAGTTCCAGCTGCAATTAGGAACTGCGAAGGTAATAGTAAAGATTAGAGACAGACCCTCACCATCACATGCACACAGGATGTATTGAAAATATCGATGATTCATCATCCCAACACCACAGCAACACCAGCCCCAGTGAAACAGCCACCCCGCTCAGGGACTGCAGTGTGGTGTGTGACAAGTTCACCCACCACACTACCACCCCCGGCAGTAGAAGCCAGCCACACCCCGTGGAAAGGACCGCCACAGTGAGGAGCCAATGCATCACCTTATATCATCTTGATTATGTCAGTTTCCCTGAGAAAGACAATCAGCTTATTTATAATATTATCGTTGTCGGCAAGAGTGTTTGCCAAGACAAAGTTTATCTTATTTTGATGGAAATATTCTATCAATGTTTTCCTTTGTTGTGAGTGGAGCAGAAGAAGACAGATAAGACGAGAATGCGTTTCATTTAGTGTCCATGAAAGTCAAACAGAAATCACCTGGAATTTTAAACCTACCTTAAAGATGAATTTAATAAGACTTTGTAGAATAACACAACCACACGCTCCACCACATAACACCTTTTACAGGCTTCACATACTTAATGATATCACATGAAAACTAAGTTAGCGATGCGCATAACATCCTTCACATATCTCAATAAGACCTAGAAATTCTGCATCTGTTGCCACCGTGCATCACTATGTTTAAAGACTTAATCACTGCATAACATTCAGGCCTAGTTCTCTGTTTGTGTCCCGTGGATAGTTAAAATTTTTATGGGCTCATTTAATCTGTCGGCTCACGTAATATCTGCAGACTCACAGAGTGGCCAACTAACTCGCACAACTCTATCTGCTGATGGCGAAAAATGGAGAATCGATCTTTACATCCCTCATTACCCAGTGGTATACATGTTGCTTTACTACTTGTAGTTTATAGTAGTGTCGCATAGCTTGTTGTCCACAAGGGAGAAGAGAGATGGTTCCCAAGGGTTGCTACTACTCTGATAACGTAGTTAAACCATCACCATCCGTCGTTACCTTCATAGTTATGGAATTCAGTTCTCCTTTATGGAGTTTAGGAGCAATGTTCCTTGTGATAATTATTTACTGTTTCATTTAGGGGTATTTAATCAGATGCGAGGCTTTAAGTTATCGAATTTGTATCAATTCGCCATAGATGAAAGGATACTGTTGATAACAGTTCGTTTGTGTAAGGTTATCAAACTCAAATATCTGTTATTCTGCATAACTGATATCGTAAATTGAACAAGATATCGTACACCGGGTATCCTCGATGGTTTAAAGTAACGAACCAAATGTTAGCGTGAGTACGTAGATCAGTCATCAGATGCGAAAGATTTACTCACCCGTCTATGGGAGTCCGGTAGCAAATGAAACGCAAGGAGGGGTTGGGAGTCGGGAGTCCTATTCATGAGACGTGTTTCGACTTTTACAGTCGAAACACGTATCGAGAATAAGATTTCCAACTCCTGCTTTGTGTTTCCTTTGTAACCGTACAGTAAATCATATGCACCTGTTACAAAGTTCCATAGATACACAGACCACGCAGACTCAAGGTCCAAGAAATATGGAACACCATCGCTTTGAGCTATCTTGAAATATTATTTAGGGCAAGCATCTTACATTGTAGACAATACAGCCATACAACTTGATATAGAACAACTGTTAAAATGCATTTTACATTCTTTAGTTAAATGAAAAATTGACTGTTGTCCGACTGTTGCGCCTGGGATTCGAACCCATGCAGGCCCGGCACCAGGTAGTGATGAGTAATGGAAGCAACGTTGACCACTACACCGCGGGCTCCCCATCATCAGTGCTGATGTGTTCTTGTTATCAATTCAGTAGATCAAGGTTGTTGTTCTCATGAGCCACATCGATTATGATAACACAGAACTTCTGGAGTGTTCAGTATAAACATATTAGGCATTAGTAACTGTTTTTCTCATTTGTCATTATCATTATCGATTATGCACATTTCTAAAGTAATCTTTTGCGAAATCCTTTGTACTTCAAACAGAGAAAGAGAGAGAGAGAGAGAGAGGGACAGAGACAGAGACAGAGACAGAGAGACTGTTTCCTATCATGTCGACAGTAAGACCTTACAACATATTTTTCTGGGGAGGAAATTTTCAAAAGACTTTTATTTGTGGTCGTTTTCTGTTAGAGGCGCTCAACCACAGGAGTTGCACAAGGGAGAAATTACTACC
Source organism: Panulirus argus (assembly GCA_038088735.1). NCBI lineage: Eukaryota > Metazoa > Arthropoda > Malacostraca > Decapoda > Palinuridae > Panulirus > Panulirus argus. The sequence continues at coordinate 7,745 of JAYMFT010138683.1, forward strand.
GTGTTTTACGTCAATAGTCTAACCTATAAATACACCTGTGTGTGTGTGTGTGTGTGTGTGTGTGTGTGTTTAGAAAACAAGATGAGTGTAGAATATGATGCACACAGGTGGAACGTCCAGAACACACAAAAGCCTCAATTTCAAAATGATTCACGATTCTAGAATCGCGGATTCTTACGTGACGTGAATCGTATATGAATGGTTCGTTATTCAGAATAAGAAAAACAAGTGAACAGCGCCCATGACTCGTGCCAGGATGTGTCGTCAATCTCGAACCCAAGTTCCCCTTCCCCTGCCCCCCGTCATGGGTAGAAATAGCAGTGGGACCCACGAGCCACAGAGTGGCACAGACGACCCCCTCGCCACAGGCGAAGGTCGACACAGCGGGTGGGGGAGAGATCAGTGCAGACAGAGCACTCTCCAGAATCTCCCATACGATACACAGAATACGTTTGTGGTCTGAACCATTTACACTATCTGCAAGGGTAATGGTTTACTAAGTGATCATATTTTCTTGCAATTATTTGACCAAAATTGGGCCAGAGTTCTTGGCTTTTAGCACAAAGATGACCGTTTTTGCTTGGCCAACAGTGCATGTATGAGATCTCTGTTGTGACCATTTTTGGCTATACTTTGAGGGTCAAGGATCATAAAACGAGTGGTAAGTTACGGATTTTTGCTTTCATTCTGTCCATATTTTGGCCAAATCTTCATAACGTCTGGCACAAAGATTTCTTACCACGAACACCCCCCGTCATAAAGCCAGTGGTAAAAATTTTCTAAGTAGCCTTTTCAACCTTTGTGTAGGAGTCAGGTTACCAAAAATTTATTCCCCTTTTTGCCGCTAATCGCACATTTATTTCAACCAGACTTGTTGTTCATCAAGTCTCATGCAATGGGTGAGATAAGGAGAGATACGCCTTTTGCTGTGCCTTACCCTATATCTGTCCTCACCTTCTATCTTACCTCACCCTAGGTCTTGCTTCACCCTGTATCTTGTCTCACCATAGATCTTATCTCTCCGTGGGTCTCGCTGCACCTTGTGTCTTGCCTCACCCTGTCTTGCCACACCTTATCTTGCCTCACCTTAGGTCTTGTTAAGACGTGGGGCACAGACCCCATATCATCATCCCCACGAAGGCTGCTGTTATATCCTCACATTGATTTTGATGAGTCCTGCCAGAGACATACCTAAGATGTCGTTCGTGTATGTTGGCCTTTGGGGTTCCAGTTCATGTCTTTCTTCACTATCATTTCTCCATGGACGTGTTGAGCGTTCTGATACTCTTCTTTCATCCTCCTCGTGTGCTATAATCACTTCCTTAATGACATGTGATTCTCTTTCTACTCTCTGTCAGAATTAAGATCTGAGGGCGTCGATGATTTCGTATGACCAGAGTGTATCGAGAGAGGCGTGCCCTCGAGCACAGGAGTGTTCGGTCGGCGTGACCTCCGCTGCGAACAGTGCCAACGTGACCCTGGGAAGGGATGGTCACGATGTGCGGCTATGGGCGGGGCTGGACTGTATATAAGTCCCTCGCCGGCCGCTAGGTGCATCAGTTGTCTTCACACTTCACCACCACTAACAGTATGGCAGCAAAGGTGACTCTCTGACACACACACTCCCCATGTTCTTTATTGTAAGGATAATGTTTATATATGAATACCTGCGGCAGCGGTCGTCTCCTGCCTGACCAGTGTTGTGTCCTCGTCCTACAGGTCCTGCTACTGGCCGCCCTCGTGGCCGCCGCCCACGCCCGCCCAGAGTCTACCCCGGGATATGGCGTCCCCGCCCGCCCAACACCTTCCTACGGCGCCCCCGCTCCACCCAGACCGTCCTACAACCCTCCCGCCCCCAGCTACACTGCTCCTACCTACCCCAGCGTAAGTAGGTGCTGACCTGTTGATAGCTATTATGGTGATTATGACTTAACAAAGTTCGTGTGTAGATATGAACTCGGCTCCTCTGACGTCTCATCTGAAGAAGATGTAAGTGAACACGTTGGTGATTGTTGACCATGTTATTTATTTGTCGTAATCACTTATGAAACAACCTGAAAACGTAAAAAAATGGCTATTTTGTCACCTAAGGAAACAAAATTAGATCTAATGGTGGACAGAATTGACACCGAAATAGGAGGACACAAGACGTGAGATGTCCGTCTGGTGGGAACGTATATCCCTCTGTCTATATCTTTTCCTAAGATGCCGTAACCTTGTAAATCTCGTTCCTACAGGAGCCCGCCAAGTACGACTTCAACTGGGCTGTGAAGGACGACTACTCCGGCAACGACTACGGCCACCAGGAGTCCCGGGATGGTTACAACACCCAGGGCTCCTACTACGTGCTGCTTCCCGACAGTCGTCTGCAGAAGGTGACTTACTACGTGAACGGCGACTCCGGCTTCGTGGCGGAGGTTACCTACGAGGGCGAGGCCCAATACCCCGCCTACCAGCCCTCCCCAGCACCCTCCTACGGGCCCGCCCCATCACCTTCCTACGGGCCCGCCCCATCACCTTCCTACGGGCCCGCCCCATCACCCTCCTACGGGCCCGCCCCAACACCTTCCTACAGGCCCACCTCATCCTATCACCCAACTCCTGCCCCATCCTATCCATAGATTGACATGTTCGATGCATTCGGATTGCAAAGACTGATTGTATTTATTGCTTGAACGCCCTAATAAAAGCATACCCACCGCAAGTCTAGAAGTTTTATGGACATATTTCTCCTATACTGTTTATTGTGCTCAATCGAATGCTTTTTCATTGCCCTGAAATACCACAGGGAACCATAAGAACACACAAGTGTAGAGTAACACAGTGTTGAATACTACTCAGCATGACGGATTTTGCATTGCGTCACTTATTCATCATCTCATACTTGGTTATTTGGCAAATCTCACCCAAATGTTTCCTGACGCATATGGTCGGCACTGGAGGTGCTCATGCCATGTCGTCAACCATAAAAAAAAGGAAAAAAGTACTCGTAAATTTACACCCTGGGTGCTGATAATTAATCAGATTGATAACTCGGGTACGTCACAATTGTTTTTGGACATTCAAGATAAATCAAAGGAAGCTAACAAGCATCGGAAAACGAAGCTTTCATATTTTTTGATAATTCTTGCTTTTTCCAAATGATTTTGTCTTAGACTTAGAACGATTACTTCAGGATTTATATCAGTGAAGAATTAGAAGATATGAGCTTTATGATTTGGAAGGCTTGCAGAAATGTCTTATAAGTTGGAAACGTTCTCGTTCCAAAGGAATGAGTTTGGAAACCGCATTCATATCCGGTCCGTGAGAACGGGGCAGCACATCTCCGTTCTAGGAAAAACCGGATCCAACATGGCCGCCACTTCCAGCTAAACTGGCCTTGAGCCGTGAGACGACACTATGATGTCTCCGACTCTGATGGTGAGAACGACAGCCAAGGGCAAGGCAATGGCGTTCAATAAGACTGCAAGCGTGATCATATCCTTTTGAGGATGACTTACAGTATTCATGAAATGCATAAAGGCATATATATTTAGAGTAACCACCATAACATGGGAAGTTGTATCCCCAAGTTATATAAATATAGATAGAGACTAAGTTGAAGGAGAGAGGGAAGAATGAGAATGATTTATGTATATCTGAGGGTCAAAGTCTGGACTGAATGTGAAGGGTAGACCGAAAGAATAAGTGGCACTTCCGGCGATGAAGGAGTTGTAGAACTTTCTCACGATGAAAGTAGACTACGAGAGGTGGGTGAGTATTAGCGCTTATGCTCCTGGTGGTGAGAGGAGTGAGGATACAAGAGGTACGTGTGGGGAGGTGATGAGTGAGCCCTTCGGCAATTTTGAAGTAAAGGATCACTTCTTTCTGCGGGGCGATCTCAATGCGAGAGTGGGTAAGTGGCAGTTAAGAGAATGACTGGGGGAAAATGGGGTAACCGGTGTTAAGAAAACTGGGAAACAGCTTTTTGAGGTGTGTGAGGAAAAAGGAATAGTGATGAGGAACGCGTGGCTCAAAAAGAGGAGCATACGTGAGTATACGTTCGTGAGTGGAATTTGGAGCCAACGGTTTTTATTGGATTAAGTGCTAATTTACAAGTATGCAAAGGAGAGTTTGCTGGGTATGAACGTACAGAGAAGGGCAGCAGGTGGGATGGGGTTCATTGAGAAAGGCCGAAGGGGATTCAGGAAAAGTGGAAATGATATGCTTGTGAAGGAAATTATGAAAGTAAGGGAGCTTTGAAAAGAGGTTTGAGCGCAACGATACCAAAAAGAGATTGATTTCAGAATGGTATAGGGCAAGAGCTAACGAAATAAGAGTAGTGGCGAAAGGTAGTGAGCTGTGGAATGAGGAAATGTATTTGCTAGTGAAAGAGAAACAAGAGGTGTGTTGATGGTATCTGCAGGGAAGGAGAGCGAGTGATTAAAAAGTGTACAACAGAAAGTGGGAGGAGAGTCAGTGAGGGATACAGGAGCTGAAAAAGAATGCAGATAAGAACTGTGGTAATAGAGCATCGAAGAACTCTAGGAAGAACTAGAAAATGCTTGGGAAAGAGGAAATAAAAGTGAGAGGACCTGATAGACAAGTGGTAGGAGGGAAAAGGATAGATGAAAAACATTTGGAGAAAATATTTTTAGGAAGTGTTTTGTGCGATGGAGGATATGGTAGTAGAAGTGGGGTGTTTAGGACGAGGTCCTTTGAGTACCTTAGTTCTGGCGAATGAGGGGATTGGAAAGGAGCATGAATGACTAAAGGAGATAAGATATGTATGGAAGAATAAACATAAAATCATCTATTCGGCGCTGTTTATTAAACCTTCAGATAATGAATATAATCGTAAACATGACGAAACATCAACATTTTCATGTCAGCTTAAGCATAAGAAGGCGATGGGGCAGGCCTGTAGGAGGGTGCTGGGGCGGACCTATAGGAAGGTGCAGGGGCGTGGCCGTAGGAGGGTGCTGAGCCAGGCTGATAGGCTGGGTACTGGGCCTCGCCCTCGTAGCTGACCTCCGCCACGTAGCCAGAGTCGCCGTCCACGTAGTAAGTTACCTTCTGCAGACGACTGTCGGGAAGAAGGGCGTAATAGGAGCCCTGGGTGTTGTAGCCCTCCCGGCTTTCGTCGTGGCCG
>JAYMFT010138694.1:0-12875 GCA_038088735.1 Panulirus argus
ATCGTCCAAATGCCTCTCTTTTCTCTTTCACTAACAACTTTACTTCTTCATCTCACCACTCACTACCCTTCCTAATCTGCCCATATCCCACCTTTCTCATGCCACTTGCATCTCTTGCAGATGCCATCCCAGGGGCTAGGGGAGAAAGAATACTGCCCACATATTCCCTGCGTGTCATAGAAGGGTCGGGAGCGGGTGGGCTGGAAATCCTCCCCTGTGGTTTTACTTTTTCCAAAAGAAGGAACAGAGAATGGAGCAAAGTGAGGACTTTTCCCTCAAAGGCTTTCATCGTTCCTTATGCTTCCTCGCTAATGTGGGAAATGGCAAATACATACTAAGTGTATGTATATATATGTATGCTGAAAAAAAACCACATGTCAAAGGAAACACGAGATCCTGAATGCTTTCATGTGTTAACACTATCCTTTCTCACATGACTACCTACCACTTTTCACTTTGAAATGAAAAGTCTAAGGACAGTACGTGGAGTGAGTAGGGTTGTTCAAATAAATGTATAGGGTAAGAGAGGTGTGTGGTAGCAAGATGGTTGTTCAAATAAATGTATAGGGTAAGAGAGGTGTGTGGTAGCAAGAGGATTGTGTGATATCTGAAGAGAGCATATTGAAATTGTTTAGACATACAAAGGTAAGCAAAAGGAGGATGACTAAGAGGGTATACATATTGGAATTGGAGGGTACAAGGAAAAGATTGAAATAAAGAGTGAGGTTGAAGGATGGCTTGAAAGATACTTTAAGGGGTCAGGATCTGAACATCCAAGAGGATGAGTCATGCATGGGCTAGAGTAAGTTGTAGCAGTGTGGTATACAGGGGTTGACATGTGGTCAGTGGGATGAATCACAGCATATGGGGTAGGTATTGGTAGGTAGGCTGCTGGCGAACAGGGTGGTATATTATCCTCCTGGGCATCAGGAGGGTTGGTGATGGCTGTGTACTGAGCCAGCACTTAAGTGGATGTCAAGTTGCACTCCTCTGATCCAGGTAGCTGTCTTTTCTTTCTGTCTTACCCACACATAGACTACTGGCATTCTGTCCACAAACATATACTCTTCTTGTTACACATAACACTTAACAACACTTGACCCACATGGTTCATTCTTCCTAACTTTGATTTTCCAGCGGTGAGCACCTTCCACTAGCCCTGCTTTTTGGCAAAATGGTATGAGCAGTAGATTGCAGTTAGTAGGTAGGAACAGTTAGGTAGGAAATTTAGTTAGAAACATTAGGTAGAAGTATTAGTTAGGAAAATTAGGTATGAGCATAGGTAGTAGTCAGTAGGAACATTAGGTAGGAGCCTCTGCAAATACATCTGAGTTAACCTCTGCCAGTGGCCTGTTAAGGGTGAGGCACTAAAAGCTAGGAAGCAGCATTGGAGTTTACTAGTTATGGAGACTCTGTTGCCATGGCCACTCCATTTAGGGAGTTCCAGTAGGGATCAGGCATCAGAGATATAGATAGATAGGGCATATGAAGCAGTCAGGGGTAACATTGGAAAGGTGTGTGGGGCTTGGTTGTGGATAGAGGGCTCAGGGGTCAGTGTATTATTCATGAAAGTAGGAGAGTGGGTGTGAGCAAATATGGCTGTTCTTTGTTTCTGGTGTTACTTTGATATTACAGGAAATAGCAAACAAGTACAAAACAAGTATTTATTCGTAATCACCCAAGGACCCCATTTTCAAAGGATCTTTCTGTTACCCAGGATTGCATTTCTGGGAACTCTTGTTTTCCAGTTCTGTGCTACACTGATTAGCAGGGAGAGAATAGACTTTCTTGTAGCAAGAAATTCTTTGATGAGACTGTATTTCGTTTGATCAACTGACAGTGATACAGTCTCACCAAAGGGGACTTTTCATTCAAGTGTAACCTCAGTTAGGGAGAATTCGACAACACCTATGCTTGCACACTGACAAGAATCCAGCTAGTACCTTCCAGTCACCTTGAATGGACATTCACTTCTGCTGAACAAAACACTTACTGGTTGGGGATTACATACAGCACACACAGCATTCACTCCCCACACCAGTAACAACCACACAAATTTAATTACTTTTTGATAAAATAAGCTCTTTGAGATACTTCAGAATTTCTTGGTCACTTGCAGTTGTTACTTGTGTTGAGCATTGTTTTATCACAGTAAATTAGATGTTTGTCTGTAAAGCCTCTAAGGATCTTAAAGAATTCCACTATCGTACCAAGTTTGGCCTTTTTTAGTGATTTTACTGCTCTTCATTGGTCTGAGACCTTTATGTTCTGAAGAACTCATTTTATTTAAGAGAAATGTTCAATGGGTGATTTTCTCTTTGCAGGTCTGAAACGTCAAAGAGTGAACCTAGAGAACACACTAGAGGAAGGAAAGAGGCGTTGTAGTGATCATCCAGCGAAGAGGTTCAACTATAGCCAATATGCCAATCAAGCCATAGATCTGAGTAGCAATAGTAAGCTGCCCTTAGTGTTTGTAAATTCATGATGGTAGATGGTAGTACCATAACTGTATGGGAGTGATATTCCTTTCATTTGTAGGCTGGCTGTGGTTTGTTCTTTTGTTACAAACACCTCTCATGGATATACATTTACCGCAATTTCCCATACACATTATCCATCTGTAACGAGAGTTATATGAAGGCTGACAAATCTTGATTATAAATGCATTAAATTATTTAGTTATAGATGGAATTTATGCTTAGGTGACAGAATATGGTATGGTAAATGCAGTGAGGAAGTGAGACCCAGACTTTTAGATATGACATATGTCATCATATAGAATTGGAAGAAGGTTTGAGTATTAAAAAAGCATCTCCTTTATATTGCTTTTTGCTTCTTGTATGATTGTATATATATAAATTTAGTTTTTAAGGGCGGTTTTTCATCTACATCATCATTAATGATAATACTTGCATATTTATTACTATGCTTCAGTAGCTGCCTTTTATAAGGATTAAATATAATTGAATGATGGATCTAATAAACTTAATCATAAATTAATTTGTTTCACTTCTCATCACTGTATCAGATCATCCATAGTCAGTATTCTGTCTTCCTAATTTTAGATTCAGCATTAGATAATTAAAATTTTGATCCAAATTTCTCCTTATAGCCACATGAAGACTAAAGGGGATATTCATCATGGTTGCAGGTTTACTTAAAAATGTTGGTAATTGGCTTGTGTTGTTATTCATGGTAACTGATATATAGAGATAGATTGGGCTGAGCTTCAGTTGAAAATAACCCTCATAATGAAAGCTGTATCCTGATTGAAAAAGCCCATATACAGCATAGAAAGACAAATATGATGTAGTGTTGGGTGTTCAAATTGGAACACTGTTGTATACTGGGATCGATGTGCTGTCAGTGAACTGAACCAGGGCATATGAAACATCCAGGGTAAAACATGGAAAGGTATGTGGGGTCTGGATGTGGATAGGGAGCTGTGGTTTTGATACACTGCACATGACAGCTAGAAAATGAGTGTGAGTGGATGTGGCCATTTTTCATCTGTTTCCTGGCACTAGCTGACTGATGCAGGGGGTAGCAATGCTTTCTTGTGGGGTGGGGTGGTGCTGGGAATGGATGAAGGCAAGCAGGTATGAATATGTACATGTGTTTATATGTATGTATATGTTGATATGTATGTGTATATGTATGTAAGTATATGTGTGTGTATATGAGTGGCTGGGTCTATCTTCATCTGTTTCCTGGCACTACCTCACTTACATGGGAAATGGCAATCAAATATAGAAATAACTAAGATATGTCGAAAAGGGGGGCAAATTTGCAATCTATAGGGCATAAGGGGGTCTGGGAAGTGAGTCAGTTTTTGTTTTTATTGATAGCATAGCACGGGTCGCAGATTCATGTGAGAAACTGCATTGGTGACTGAGTTTGGGAGAGTGTGAAAGGAGAAATTTGACAGTAAATTTGAGTAAAAGCAAGGTCATTAGGTTTTGCAGGGTAGAGAGCCAGGTTAATTGGGGTGTGAGTTTGAATGGAGAAAATTTGTTGGAAGTGAAGTGTTTTAGATACCTAGGAGTGGACATATGATAAATGGAACCATGGAAATGAGTCATAGGGTGGGTAAGGGGGTGAAGGCTCTGGGAGCATTGAAGAAAGTGTTAAAAGAGAGGTCACTATTGGGTAAGGGAAAAATCAGTATGTTTGAAGGTATAGTAGTCCCTACAATGTTGTATGGGTGCAAGGCATGGGCTAAATATGAGGATGTGAAGAGGAAGATATAAGTGTTGGAAATGAAATGTTTGAGTATAGTACGTGGTGTGAGGTCATTTGAACGAGTAACTAATAAAAGGGTAAGAAAAACGTGTGTTAATAAAAAGAGTGGCTGAGAGAGCTAAAGAGGATGTGCTGAAATGGTTTGGACATATGGAGTGAATGAGTGAGGATAGGTTGACAAAGAGGATATATGTGTCAGAAGTGGGGAAATAGAATGGAAGAGTACTGGAGGGAGAGAAATGGTGGAAGACTGCAAAGAATTATGTATGTGAGGGAGACATGTAAAAGCAGGGATAAGTGGAGACTTTTGCAGTAGGCATTTCCATGATGGGACTCCAGGAGGGAACAGGTGTCAGATATAGATAGATAGATAGATAGTGTAGGGGACAAGGGAGAAAGATGAACAAGATGGATATAAAAGGATGGAGTGAAAAATTTTTGATTGATTGGGTCCTGAACATGCTGGCAGGTGAAAGGCATGCAAGAGATAGAGTGAATTGACATGATGTGTTATACAGGTGTCGATGTGCTGTCATTGGACTGAACCAGGGCGTGAAGCAGCCAGGGGAAACTATGGGAAGGTCTGTGGGGCCTAGTTGTGGATAGGGGGCTGTGGTTTTGGTGCAGTGCACATGACAGCTAGAGAAGGGATGTGAGTGAATGCAACTTGCTTCGTCTGATCCTGGCCCTACCTCATTAATGTGGGAAATGATGATCAAGTATGAACAAAAAAACTAGATAAGACTTTGACTGAGTACTATAATGTTGTGCCCATACAAAGCTCTTGGTTTGGATGAAATTTCACCATATGTAATGAAGGTGTATGGAGATACATTAGACAGACCTCTTGAAATACTGTCAAGATGTAGCAGTAGAGAGGCAGAGTGCCAGGGGAGTGGACAAGGTCAAACATTATACCTCTATATAAGGATATTGGGAAAAGGCGTTAAACTATCACTGTTGAATATGGTCTGCAAAGCTCTGGTAAAGATGATATGCAAGAAAATGGATGACTTTCTTCAGATGAAAAATTTTAGCACAGTTTTATGAAAAAAGGTCTTGTGTAACAAACCATTTAGGTTTGTCTGAGAAATTGAGTTATGTCTTAGACAGAAGGGAAGGCTGGGTCGACTTTATGTATCTAGAAAGTGAGAAAGCACTTAACAGTGTACCTCATGACAGGTTGATTAAGAAGATGGATCGCTGGGCAGGGGGAAACTCATTTGATGGATTGAAGATTTTCTAAGTGAAAGGGAACAGAGGATGCATGTCAGAGAGGTCCTGCAAAAATGGGTTGAGGTTGACAATGGAATCTCACAGGTTTCTGTTGTGGGAGCATTACTGATCTTGATCTATGTAAATGACTTTTCAGAAGCTATGGACTCCTACCTGAATGTGTTTTCAGATGATGTGAAGCTCATGAGGGAATATAAAGAATGGAGGATTGCATCACTTTACAAGGAGACCTTGACAAAATTCAAAGTTGGTCTGTACGTGGTTGATGAAGTTCATCCCAAGTAAATACAAAGTAATGAGGATGGGTCACCGTGAAAGAGAGCATTCTTATGATAATAGCAGGAAACAAGTTGCTGGAATCTGTGCAAAGGAAAAACATTGGAATCAACATTGTCCCAACTTTGTTGCCCAGAGTCCCACTCGAGGAGAATAGTTAAGTAGACCAACAGTCTGCTTGTAATTATTAGAATTTCATTCAAGTTTGTGGATAAGGAATTATTCTGGAAGCTGTTCAGAAATAAATGTGCTTCTCGTGTTTGATCATCACACCTTAGAAAACACGAAGAGCTAATAGAGAAGATCCTGAGGAGAGCAGCAAAGATAGCAGTGGATTTAAGAGAGCTGAGGTAAAAGGAAAGGCTAGAGGCTTTAGATTTTCCCACCTTAGAAGAGAGAAGAGTGAGGGGTGACCTGATCACAGCCTTAAAGATTTTAAAACAGATTGATGACATAGACAGTGACCAGTTCATCAACAGATGTAGGAATAGAGCTACCAGAGGACATTACATGAAATTCAGCAAGAAACTTGTTAAAATAAGGTGTGAGGAAGTACTTTTAAAGTGGAAAACAGTTGGGCGAATGAAGTAAAATGACTTAAGACATGCTGAATACAAACAGTATAAAAGATTTAAGGTGTAAGTATGATATTCAGTGTTCAAGAGATGGGGTCCTGTGAGTGTAAAACTTCCCTGTATAAAAAAAAAAAAAAAAATCCTTGGGCAGGAATGTAAGGTAGGTAATGTGTATCTTAATTAGTTCTTTTTTTTTTTTATTTCATACAGCATCCCTGGTAGGACAGATGATCCTTGTAATTCTTCAGATTATAGGGGTTTGAGTAATAAAATTTTTTTGGTTAAGATAAACTTTTTCTTTCTTGTAGGTGTGTTTTGGAGGGCTGTATATTCCAATAAAGGATTATGATTAGTTAGTAGTCTTATGTGTGTTATTGCTCAAAATGAAAAAGATTTGGCATTTTTACAGAAATAAGTGGACTTTTACAGCCAGAAAATAAGTGCCCAAATACATAAATTATGCCAAAAACCAACTGTTTTTTCCATAAGGATGACTAGCGTGAAATCACTGACTTGGTAAATTTATACAACAAGGATATTATTGTTAGCACAAGTCGTTTGCAGTGAGTTTTATAAGGGGGACTGGTGTCTGCATATTGAGATGTTCAAGGTCATATGTCTGTACAGGACCTTTTACCCACTCATGTGCATGTTAGTGTTCAAATTTGGCTTGTCTTTCTTTAGAACTTGTTTCTGGCTTCATGTTGTGTGTTGAGTCAGTCTTAGAACTACTTGACAGTTATATTTAGAGGACCGTTAAAAGTTTGTCTTGTGAGAAATGGTTATTTAGAATGGTGGATACTCTTGTGGTGTTTTTGGACTTTATATCATGGTGCAATTATTGTAATAGGTCAAGATTGTTTAGCATGAGTCTTTTGTTATTTCTGTCTGTCTCTCTATCTATTTATATCTCTGATGCCCGTTCCCTCCGGGAACTCCCATCAAGAGGGTGGTTATCTCTGTATTTCATAATGCCAGTTCCCTCTGAGAACTCCTGTCAAGGGGATGGTCGTGGCAAAAGTCTCCACTTATCCCTGTCCGTATATAACTCCCTCACATAAACCATTCCATTCATTTTTCCACCATTTCTCTCCCTCCAGTATTCTCCCACTCTGTTAACCCATGTCACTAGTGGTCTTCCTCTCATACCAACCCCTTTAATTGTAATATCATACTCTCTGATTGTAAACTCCCCATCTTGCATTCTTTCCAGATGCCCAAACCACCTCAAAGTATTATGTTTCACCCACTCTACCACTCCACAATTCATACTCTTTGCATTTTGCATTCCCTGCCATACCACATTTCTCATAGCCCCCCCTCCCCCCCTCCCCCTCATTTCTTTCTTCAATCCATCTAGTCATACCACATGCTTCTCTCAACAAGCAAATTTCCTCAGCCTGGCTTCTTGACCTCTGTGATTTATTCAGTGTCCATGTTTCGGCTGCGTAGGTCAGGATTGGGAAGACTATTTTATCCCTTAATCCTCTCTTCACTTACTTACACCTCTGCCCTTCATTGTTCTATTATGAGACCCAGTGACTCTTCTGTACTACTCTATCCTTATCTCTCCTTCCATATCACCAAACTTACCCAAGACAGCTCCTAAATACTTAAATTCTCTCACTTCTTCCAATCTTTCTTCCCCCATATCCAAAACACACTGTAGTACACTTTCTTGTTTTACTCTGTTTGGTTTAGCAAAATCTGTACTTTCACTCTGTTTCCCTTATTTTACTTTTTCTTGCATTTACCTTCCATCGCTTACACTTACACACATCATAAAACACAACTTTCTGCAACTCCTCTTCACTCTCAACAAACAACACAGTATCGTCTGCAAACGGGCTTGTCATTAAACGCCATACCTCTCTGAACCCCCTTTCCCTAGTTTTGCTTTCATCTCTCGTATCACTCTATCCATGTATATTATTATTAAAAAGCCATGGCAACATCGTACGTCCCTGCCTTACATCCATATGTATGCCGAAACTTTCACTCAATTCTCCATCCACTTTTATACATACATTTGCTTTTCTATGAAAGGCTCTCACAAAATCCAACAGTTGTACCCTTACCCTGTATATCCATAGCACATCCCATAAAGCATTCTACTCGACTGTCATACTCTTTCTACACATCCATGAAAACTCATACAACTGTCATACTCTTTCTATGGATCCATGAAAGCTATATACAGCTTCTTACCTTTCACCAGATACTTTTCCACAGTCATCTTCATCACAAAAATCCAATCTTCACATCCTCTTCCTTTCCTGAAGCCCCTATCCTCCTCACTTATTCTGCATTCAATCTCTTCCATCACACTATCTTTCAACATTCTTGCATACAGTTTTCTTGGTTTTCCTAACAGACTTATTCTTCTGTAATTGCTGCATACATACTTAGCATCTTTTCCTTTGAGTAAAGGAGCAAAAAAAGCTTTCACACAGTCCTTAAGCACAACCTTTTGTTCCTGTGCTAAACTACATATCTGCTGTATCCACTGATATCACATTTTCTCCTCCATAATTCAGCATTTCAGTTGTAAATCCATCCATTGCAGATGCTTTTCCTACCTTCAACCTCATTATCACCCTTTTTACCTCCCTTTTTGCTATAGGCCCTTTCACTTGTACCCTCTTCCTTCCACCCTACATACCCATGCATGTAACAACTGCTGCCTCACCTTCTCTCATATTCTTCAGTTCCAAAAATACTTTTTCCATCTTCTTCTCACTTCTTCCTTTTGATTCAGCAATTCCCCTTCCTTAACTCTCACATTAGCATTTCCACTTTTATATCCACCCCTTTCCATTTTCACCTCCTTTCAGTACAATTTCTTACTTTCCCTAAACTCCTTCCAGCACAATTTCTTACTTTCCCTAAACTTTTCTCTCAACTCTCTTCCAAAATCCTCGTCTACTTTTTCTTTGCTTCTTAATATTCCATTTACACATCTTATATTCTTTCCTCCTCCTTTGCTGAACTTCTGGTACAGTCCTTTCAAGCAATCTTCCATATGCCTTTTTCTTCTCTTCCACAGCATTTCTAATCACTTCTTTCCACCATGCATTTCCCTTTTTGTTCCTATATCTCACAATCTTGTATCTAACTACTAATTGTACAACCTTTAATTGTCTTTCTTTATATATTTTAAACAGCTCATTCACACATGATTGTATCCTTACATTTACTGCACTTCCATATAAACTTTAGGTCACCCTCCTTTCATACTCCTTGCATTGTTACTGATTTATCTTCTCAGTTGCCAACACTCTTACCTCTTCATTCTTCTTTACACCATACCACCACTTCTCCCCGATCCTCACTCTTAACAAGAACCGTGAAATGGTCAGTCTCCAAAGAATACTCTCACATCTCTTACATCTTGCATGGCCTTTCTCAATCTTTCATCCACTGCTACATAGCCAGTCAAACCCATCATCTCTCATCCATGTATAAGTCTGGATCATCTTTTGCTGAAAAAAATTGTTTGCAAGAAATAAACCTCTGTCAGCACACACATCCACAAGATAACTTTCATTCTCATATACTCCAGGCACTCCCCATTTCCCATCTATCTCGCCAGTTTCATCACATCCCAGTTTTGCATTCATATCACCCATTAAAAGCACCGTTCTCTCATTCTCAGGACTCTTTATACAGTCATTCAGATTTCTCCAGAAATGCTTCATTTCATCCTTACCCTACACAGTCTTCATATTCACAGGCACATATACATATACCCATGCATACTTCACAATTCCGATCTTTCCTTTCACCCACACTGTTTTTGACCCATTCCATCCGTGCGCTGGAGCACCCTCCCACACTCTTGGTAATAGCAGATTTGCACATCCTTGTTTCCCTCTTCCCTAATGATTTTCATTCATTCCTCTCCATTCCATTCCTTGCTTGCCCACCCATAACTTACACTCATCATTTCCATTTTCACTCCGTACACCCTGCCCAAGGGTATAGGTTTCCCCATTCCCCAGCACATCCAAAGTACAACTTCTAAATTTCTCTACAAGCTCCCTACTTTTACAACCTCCAGTTATCCCATTTACATTCAGTGCTGTTACCTGCAATTGCTCGTCCCATTTACTCCTCAGCATGCCCAGTAGACTTCACTACTGTTTCTTAGCCTTTTATGTGTCACCATTGACAGGCCGCTGGCAGAAGGCAACTCCAGCCCAGCGTTTCTTATAGGCAGTGGGGCTCCCAGATTTTCCAAAAAACTAAAATCCCCAGTACACTTCAATTTTTTCTCTGTACTTAAAAATGAAAACTGCTACTACTAGTGCTTGATGGAGTTGGGCAACCACTTCCCCTACAGTTTCACCTCTAAGGGTGTAATAATAAGGTTACCACGAGAAGGCGAGGTGAGACTTGGATACTCTAGAGAACTTCCCTAGAGGATCTGAAATTCTAAACTTTTCCCAATTTCTTGCCTACCACAGTAGCAGCAACTCCTAGCCTCATTGGATACACTGCCTCTGCACAGAAATGTGCAGAAATGAGTCAGACATATAGGGACAACTGGCGAAATTTAAGCAGTTGAAATTTTTGAAGGGGACAGATCATTGAAATATTATTAGAGTGAAAAAGTATGAATGATGTTTTTTTATTGAGGAGAAAAAGGCAGTTAGTGAACATAGGAGTGTTGAAGAAATTATTTAATTTGTAAGAGGGTGATGATAGAATGAAATCATCAAACTTAATTTTCAAGTAAGTAAGCAGAGATAGGAGGAATATCTTGTGATAGATGGAAAAACCATGTAAAAAAGTAATTAATTTATTAACGTAATACTAAATAATTTGAAGATTGCTAGTATTACAGATGTACCCTACTTTCATGAAGCAGGTAATTTGATGCAGATGTTTTGATGTATATTGTATATACTATATGGTTTGCTTTATTTTGCATTTCTTTACTTTTGTTAATGCATTTTAAATAAAACTCTCAAATAAGATTTACATGCTTGTGTTCTTTTTCAGTGCGTAACGGTCGTGGCCAGGAGGATTCTACACAGAACAATGACATTTTAGCAATGTTTATGAGAGGTGAGACATGTTTTGTGCAGAGTAGTCATGATTATATTGTATCTGATATTTGATACTAGGGAATTGTGTTGAGTAAAAGCATTTTATCCATATTAGAATTCAATAAAGGGAGATGATGTTACCGGGCTTTGCCTGCAAGAGGTTGCTTTGCATGTGAAGTCACATTTAGTGAGACTGTATCATTGTCAAATAGCTTCTTTCTCCCAAGGAGTTTCCATTTCCCTGATACTGGAAGTAGTGCAGCCTTGAGCTGCAGGAGCCTTAAGAAAGAAACCCTGGATAACACCAGGACTTTTATAGAATTATTCCTGGGGTAATTATAAGTAGATAAATTGATACATAGGAGTTGCTAGTAGATTGCAACACCTCTCTGTAGTGTACTTAAACAATTGAATTGCTTTGTGCCACTGCAATCCCATCTGTGTATGGATGGTTTTTGTGTACATTGCTTTATAACTACTGATTGTGATGAGTAGAAATTTGTGTGGGTAAAGTTAAATTTTGGTGATTTTGTATGGTATACAGATTATGCCTCTGTTAGTGTTGTGATATATAATGATATCTATGTTCTGTCTTGTATTTCCATCCTTTTTGTACATATACTTTAATTTGCTTGCTCGTTTGAATTTTGATGAAACTAGGAAGGGTCTCTAACTTCACTCAATTTTAGTTCAAGATGGACATCAGATTCATATGTAATACAGTATTATTATTTAATTAATTTATTATGCCTGAGGGCGACAAGCATAGTAGATTCAATACCGTATAATATATACAAAGCATTTGTGCTTCGCAGGGCACGTTGAATATAACCCCCCCCACACACACACAACACATATGTACATATACATATAACAGCCATCCACTAACACAAACACACACACACACACACACACATACAAAGGAACAAAGTATATACAATCAACAGCCACCAAAGTGTTGATGGCGATCAAGAAGTACATCCAAGTTGTTGTCCGTTAGCAAATATTTACAGATATGGAGTATGTTCTGCCCCTGTGGTAGTAAGTCTGTCACTGTGGGGCACTGAAGGCAATAGTGGTCAAGGGTGTTAGAGTTAGGATGTTTGCCCAGTTTGCAGGTGGAGTAGTGTGGCACATCCTCAGCTTGGGAGACCTGCCACGTTGGCCAGTACCCCAACCTGAGCCGAGCACTTACAACATTATGCCTATATACCATGAGGCCATGTCGATGATACTTGTGTCGACTCTAAAGAAAGTGGTCATGGTGCTGTATGGACACACTGTTGGCCCTTTCTGCATCCCTGCAATGCACTGTTATGGCGCAAGCAGCTAAGTATATGCTGTTTCTAAATCACAGGAGGGAGGGCACAGCATATGCGTCATCCAAGCCCAGCGCACAGGCCGCCTTGGCAAGACGATCCACCGTGTCATTACCAGCAAGCCCGATGTGAGAAAGCATCCACATGAAGGACACAACAAGAGAGGCATCGAGGGC
>JAYMFT010138705.1:0-26930 GCA_038088735.1 Panulirus argus
ACAAGTCACTCAACAGAATCATATACCATTCAGTAACTCTCTTTATCTGTCACAATCATCTTGCTTTGTTGACGTTACAAGATAATCTCATCAGCAAAGTCTGTAAT
Organism: Panulirus argus; assembly: GCA_038088735.1. Lineage (NCBI taxonomy): Eukaryota > Metazoa > Arthropoda > Malacostraca > Decapoda > Palinuridae > Panulirus > Panulirus argus. The sequence continues at coordinate 108 of JAYMFT010138705.1, forward strand.
TACAAACACAGTAAATAAGCCGACTAAAAACATTGTATCTTTTCATAACTGCCATAAGTATTCCACTTAATCGTATGTGATAAAACCCAGGAGTTGCTTCTGTGACAGATAAAGAGAGTTACTGAATGGTATATGATTCTGTTGAGTGACTTGTCTTGTAACTCAGTGTTAACATAGATACAAACGATAGAAGCTGAACTTCATTGATACATATAGAAGTAATTATAGAAATCCTCTCTAATCAGTGGATGATCATTGCTTCGTCAGTGATCTTTAACAGCTGAAAAACTCTGATCTTTTAATTGGGGGGTTAGTGTGTGATGATCCACCAAGGTGTTAATCCCACTCTCTCTTTGAACTAAGTTTTCAGCTTCAAACACCAGCGGAGGGAACTTCATTTTGAAGGATAAGTGTTAATCTAGAAAATGTTAATGAAAAATTGAGCTGAAATCAACTTGGGAATATGATTTTCAAAAGAGAGTATTGAAATTTGGCGTATTTTACTTCCGTTCGTTCGTTATAGCTGGGATTGGCAGGTTGGTATATGCTGTGTACATATCGCTTAGCGTTTTTATAACAAAGGTATAAGGGATGATATAAGTTGTTGCAATATATGTATATACACATACACACGCATACATTTTCAATTTATTTCTTCGACAAAGAACATAAAGTCTAAGCAGAGGTAGTATCTTTTGTGGACAAAAAATTTTGATTGAATCTATTTTGTATTTAAAAGGAATATGATTGTAATAATTAATGTTAAATCATGTACATGAAGGTATTCTCTGTACAGATGTGTGGCAATATATTTTCTGGAATTGATATATCGAGAAAATTTTTATTATCAATAACCTCTTTTGTTTTGTGGAAAGAGTACTTATGATAATCGAAATGGGATTATTATTCATTATAACTCAAATGACAAGGTAGCAGCAAGTTATACTTTATGTGAGGTTAATAACTCCCGAATGTCGTGACGTAGATAACACTAACAGAAATATTATGGCAAGGAAATAACTGTAGTGAGAAATAGTTGGGTGATGACAATTGGTCACGTGTTCTGCTGCTGCTGCTGCGTCGGGCGTCCCGTGGGCTGTGTTTAAACGGTCAGCCAGCCGGTTACTGGATGCGGTCCTCCTATTGGAGCCGACGATTCCGAGCCCTCTGCTTTATAACACTGTTTATTTTTTTTTTTAACGCAACTTTTCATGGTTATACATATGTATATATATTGTCTAAAAGAAAAACGACGCCGAAGTACGTGACGTGCGAGTAGCAAGTATGACTAGTGGCGTATGTGTGAGTTGACATTTATGGGTTTTCCCTCTCTCCCTTGAGTTCGACTCCCTGCCCATAGTCCGCTCGACCACACCCCCCCCTCCCTCCTCCTCCTCTTCTGTGCAGTTGGGCTTTCCCCCGTCTCTATGGACTCTCTGTCCCTTCGTATCTCTCCCACTGTACGGCTTCCATTTCCACCCTCTGCCGGAACGCTGCTTAGTTTCTGTTCCCTCTTGAGGGGGGGGAGTGTGACACTCACTCCCACCAAGGTTCCCTCTCCTATTAAACATCAGATGTATTAATATATCACTCATCGACCACAGCGTCTCCCGAGGTACACACACGCACACACACACACACACACACACACACACTTCTGTAGACCATCCTGAGGACACAGTAGAAGTGTCTGACGATGATCCGTTGTTGCTACAGAGATATCTACCCTTCTCTCCTGCCTACTCCTCCAGCGACAGCGAACTGGATGAGTTCTGCGCGTTCCGTCTCTCTGCACGGAACGGGTGAAACAGATATTGACCCGTGGATGAAGGGTTGGTTGGGGGTGGGGGTGTGTGAAAAAGATGAAAAATACAGGTGCTCTTTGCCCCCTGCTAGCTTATCTTGAATAATATATTATTGAAAGCATACTGTCATAGGATATAACGTTCATGTTTCATAAAACCTTTTGTTAAATGCTTTTATTCCTTTTTTTTTGGGGGGGGGAGGGGGGGCAGTGCTGGATCCATACGCAGAACCTGTTTCAGTGAAAGCTTTCCGCGCCCTTATGTAATGTGATATTGGTACTGTTGCTTTGGTGATTCATATTGCCATTTTTAGAAAGAATTGGTTTAACCGTCGTATCGTTTTACGAGACACGGCGAGAGTTGGATTGAAAATAGATTTGGTATTATACTGCCGGCTTCAGCGAGAATGCATGAGCGTGAAAGACCAACTTCAGTATCACACAGGTGTCAAAATGAGAGCAGAAAATGCAGAAATGTCAGTAATATGATCTACACTGGGTCAGACACTGAAGAGCTATGTATGCAGTGTGTGTGTGTGTGGTCTTAGGTTTGCTATAACACCTGAAGAAGGTGTTAAAGTTTTCCTCTTGACAATGAGTGCGTTAAAGGCCTTGGAAATTGATAGGCATAGAGCCAGAAGAACTAACCACCCAACTAATGACATGACCTGACAGGGGGTCAGGCAGTGATGATGTGACCCGCCATGGATCAAGTGGTGATTGGTGTAGTTACAAGTGATAAAGCCATTGTTCTAATACATCGTCCTTACGTTAAGAATAAAGTCTTCTCGTTTTTCTATGCGTGCGAACACAAATTCGCTGTTGTCACAGACGGTTTAGCGCAACTAGTTTGTCCTGAACGTTAATTTCGGGGTTGAACGGGGCCATCTTCTCAAGTGTTTACTTCATGAACGTTTGTCTAGAAGGGATGTTGATTAAAGAACAAGTTGTAGACCTCCTTGCAAACTTTAGTTCGTAAGACCAGAGGATTACCGTCGTAAAAGATGTTTTGCAGACTCGTCAACTTGTTCATAATGGTAGTACCGACGACAAGACTTTAATTCTGTCTTGGTGTTCCGTAAAACAGGCGGGTTTTCAGTCTGCCATCAGATTGTTTGGGCTGTAGGCGGCCTATCAGCTGCTGGGGTCTGTATGGCCATCAACCTCAAGCTACATCCGCTGCCTTAAAAACAAGAAAGAAAACTTAAACACCTTCTTCAGGTGTTAAGGATAATTCCAAGTTCACACACACACACACACACTGTCATGATTTATGTCGCCCATGTTATTGCCATAAGTGACGACTCTGTGATAAGACAAGTGTGGATTGTGGGTGAAAAAAAGGAATGTTTTAAGAAATTTCATAAAATTCCAAGTTGTGAATGAGTGAACTACAATTCGAGCGACGGCAATATGATGATAAAAAAGCAGTTGGAGCTGGAGCGTTTGAGGGCAGCTGTTGGTGGTGGTGGTGTGGTGGTGGTGGTGGCAGCGGCGTTGGTAGCTGTTGGCCTGGCAGAGTGTGTGTCTGCCAACATGACTCAAGCCTGAGACGGCGTTGGGAATTTAATTATTTCATTTCGTAATTCAAGATGCTCCTGTTAGTTGTATATTGGTATTACTGCATGCTTTACTAGTATGACTTGCCCTTTCTTTTTTCATTAGGGGCCTATGTAAAATTCCCTGTATGTACAGCCATGTGTATATAGTGTTGTGCTTCACACTCACTCTAAGCCATATGTATATGTATATATATATATTTCATGCTGAGTATCACCTATTTTTCTTTTTCATGTGTAATTTTGATAACTCACCCTTGTTCCTTAGGTAGTTTCCTGTCTCTTCAAGGCGTCTCATCATCATGACATTTCCGTGTCCTCCTTCCTCTAGACCTCTTCACCGTTGTGCTTTTGTTTTTTACCTACCGCCCCTGCCGGCCGTAGCAGCCCGCCCCTCCAAGCACCCAGTAGTTGACGTACGCTAAGCTTGCACTCGCCTCTCTCTCTCTCTCCCCCCTGCAGGTGACCGTGGCAGCAACCGCTCGCGAGCCACCACACCCCTCAGCCACACCTCAGACCCAGAGATAGGAGACCCGCCCTCCATTCACGACGCCGCCCACCCGCACGCCACCCACAACCACAACAATCTGTCTCACTACCGAGGGCAGTACACGACGCCCTCCAGCGGCACTGGGGGCGTAGGAGGGGTGCCAGGGGACACCACCACCACCACCTCGGCCGCCGTCATGAACCAGCTGGGTTCGGGCCATGGCCACTACTACCAGGAGATTCCCCAGGGCGGCCTCCACTATGCCAACCACCTCGACGAGTACGACTCCCCCGTGCTCAAGGGGGGTCGCAAATTCCCTCCAGGGCGGCGAATCCAGGCTGGGGGGTCGTCGCTCTCGTCGTCCGACAACAACTCGGACACGACCTACGCCGAGAGCGACATCAACTCCAGCTTGAGAGCCAAGATGGCCGCGCTGGATAATGGTGAGTCCCCTTCGAAGCCGTTTTGTTGGGTATGTACACACACACACACACACACACACACACACAAACGTACACTATGGATATTGTGTCAAGCACGACTTCATCCTTGGGTGACGAGGTAGATAATTTAGAGGCATTCCTGGAGTACTGAGGTGTTCTGATTTGTGTTAACCACGTCGCTGCTCACTGACGACTTGGAGGAGGGGAGGAGGTAGCATGCCTCTCCGAACTGGAGCTGTGAGAGGGGGTTGGGTAGTCATGTACCTGAGGGGTAGCCAAGGGACCCCAGAGGGGGGGGAGGGGTGGTCTGTGATGATAGTCAAGTACCCGATGGGGGGGAGAGGGATTTGGCTGTGAGGGGAATAACCAAGTACCAGAGGAAGGAAGTAGTCTAGCACCCCAAGAGGGTGGTTTTGAGAGGGAGAGAAGCCAAGCTCCCCATCACACCCCCACCCCCCTCCCACCAAAAAGGGAGTAGTCTGGCACCCCAGGAGTGTGGTTCTGGGGGAAGCGGGGAGCCAAGCAACCCCCAGGAAGTTCCAGGTCACACAAGAGCACAGTTGGAGGTTCCTTGCTCACCCTTACAGTGTACAGTCTGTCTCTCATCTCACCTCCCCAGAATGTTCCTGTTCGATAGTACTTTGTATAACGCGGTTATCTTATTTCTCCCCAAGACATTAACATATTGATGAGCCCCACGCCGATGGCAAGCCTTTAATTATGCCATCATGTGAGTTAATTTGCATACGCTAGTTTTGCCCTCTAAAAAGAAAAAAAAAAACTGGAGGGATGCCTTTGTCCTGACAAATTTGGTTGTTTTCGTAGAAAGTTCCGATCAAAGTGGATAAAAAGACCTTTGGCAAATTCTCCCCTTGTGCTCCGTAAGTAGTTTTGAACATTGTATATGTCATGTACCGAAATTATCCCCTTTTGGAAGTTCAGACTGTTCCACGTGTTTCGATCCGGTTTGGAGGCATAGATGTTCACATTGTCTGGGGATCTTCGATTCATAATGCGGGGGGTTGTTGCCCGGGAGGGACTGAGAGGGAGGGAGGGAGGGAGAGGGAAAGGGAGAATACCTGCTTACCAGAGAGAGAGAGAGAGGAGAATGGTCATAGATTTCAGCGTTCGATGATGGTCTTTGAAGCAGTACGAAGCAGTTACCACAACATTTACCCCTAAAAAGATGACCATAATTGAAAATAGAAATACTAGAACCAATAGTCGAAGACTTATATTCGATCACTCGTGTGAAAAAAAACAAAAAATTGATTGCCCTCTACATTGTTTCCAGATTTAAACGACGTAGAAAACGAGTTCACTGGTCTGTTTCTCTTTATAACAAGATGAAATAAGCTCAGTGTAAAATGAGGAGTGATAAACTTTTTTTTTGTTAAGAGAGAGAGAGAGAGAGAGAGAGAGAGAGATTTGCGACTGCTGTGGTTACCTTGTGTTACGATACCAGATCATCCGTGCTTTTCCTCTTGGCAGGTGTGGTTATTGGGGGTTTGTCCAGTGATCAGGTTTCACAGCCGTGAGTACAAGACCACGCGGCGTCGTCCGTACACAGTGGTCAGTCGTGATCATCCCAGGCACGAAAAGAAACTCCTCCCAAATGAATTCCTCATAACTGGGTTACCGGCGACCATGAAAACTGGCCGAGCGAGCACCCTAGCACCCCAGCAGCCCCAGCACCCCAGCAACCCTAGCACCCCAGCACCTCAGCACAGGTAGCAGGCAGTGGGCAGACGCCTCCCTCTCCACCTTGCTTGGCTGTCCATCCAGATAGCTCGAAATGAGACCAACAGACCTCCTCCGTCGATGAGAGAGAAAGCTATAAAACGTCAAGAAGAAGATATTCCATGTTCTAGCTTGACGTCGAATATTTTAGCTCTTCTGTGAAACTTTTCTGATATAGATCTACCGAGCTAGATAGAAGACCCGTAAACGTTCTTAGTCATACTGGCAGCCCGGTGCATGGGGGAGTGTTAAGAAGCTAATCCGCCATAGCTGAGGGATAAATGGATATTATGGATCGTCGAGGAGCTAGCTGCTTGCTCTCCAGGGAAGATGGAAATACCACAGATGCATCGTCAAAATTACGATAGATGTATCCTCAGAAATACGATATGAAAACCTCTGAAATGAGTCTCGTCGAAAGAACTCGCCACAGAGTCGAGAAGAGTAAAAATGAATGTTTCACAAGTTGTGTTTCATCTGAGCTTAACACACAAGCCCCAGGACACGTGAGGAGTGACGACTGGACAGGAACACAAGGGCAAACACGAGACATGATTAAGGAAGGGATATTGTAAACTGTTGAGGGATGGTGAACTGAACGATGCTAATGATCTAGGTCCAAGTGGACCACTCCCACCATGCCCTTCTCTGAACAACAAACAAAGATTTTGAAAAATGTCGGCTATTCAGAGACAGGCGAGCCCATCGTCCAACCAAGGAATTATTCAGTAAATGAAGGGAGGAGAAACAAACAGTTGAACATGACGGTTTTTACACTGTGGTAATGAAATTGAAAGACGATTGGTATACACAGAGTCTTTGTTAATATATATATATATATATATATATATATATATATATATATATATACAAGCCACCCAGCACACCCTGCCCTCCAAATATTACTGAAAATTTCATTACATTTTTTTTCGTTAGCTGCCAAAGATTCAAAACAATTTCGGTACACGAAATCCAATTTATGAATGTCCCACAGGCTCAGGCAGACGAGGTGTTCCCACTTCCCGCAGAAAACACTGACGGGGGAAGTGTCTGTCCCTACTGTAGTTTCTCGAGCTGTGATTATTACAGAAGAGAAAAGGACACTTGACTGTGCTATTGTACGTCAGTAACAGGTTCTCCCTCTGCACCGAACTGCTAAAGGTGTCGAGAAAGGGGAGGGATTACCCCAACGTTTCATCTTCACTGAAGACAAGGATTTTTCTCAGCAACATCGTCGTCACCCTGAGATTGCGCATTTCAAGATCACAAGATTTGCCCTGTAGATGGTTATGGCGAACTTCCATGTCTACCGTGGGGATGGGGGGGGGTATTTATGGGGAGAATTCGATTTAGACGATCACATACACAGTGGGATGCAGCGAACAATAAGCGCCTTATGACAGCTTAGGTTAGGTTAAATGTCGATGAACGAAAGAGACTATACGAGCCACACTCCACATTCCGTGTAATGGTTGAATTATGCACGTAGCAACAGGCGAAAGGGGGCAACGAAGCGAAAGGTCGGACTGAAAAATCTTTAACCCTCGCAGCTGCACATCGAGAGAGAGAGGAACTGAGAACCTGAGTTTCGGAAACACAACACGAACTCACCCAGAGTGACAAAGAGAACAAGACAGAGGAGCAGAAAATCTCACTGAAAACTCATCCCTCGCCGCAGCCGCCGCCGCCGCAGCCTCGCCAACTCCACAACAATAACGTATTTCATATTTGCCAGCAACCGGGGGACTTGGATTGTACACAGCTAACAAAGTTTTCTTTAGCAAGCGGTCTACCGACTGAGGGAAATGCAGTATTTGCTGCCTTTGCGAATACATTATTTATGAAAGCTTTCAAGGAAGGTTTGTGGTGTGTGATGCCAGACGATAGTTACGTAGGAATAACAGAACAGAAATTGCATTAAAAGTTGTTGGTGTGTATGTTAATCTTGTTTGTAAAAACTTCAGCCACTGAAACTGTCAAATGGTTTGAAAAAAAAAAGAAATGCTGATTACCAACGCTAAAAACTTGACCTTTTGTTGAACATGAGAATCTCACTCTTTTTGTAAATCTCAAGATGTGAAACCGCAGGAACTTACAGAACAACGTGGAACATAAAATCATACATAGTCTGTTAACCCTGGTGAATTTATATCGTAGTGGTTAACCCTGGAAACTCCAGTCACTAATGGCATCCTTCAAGGAGATTTCAACCTTCCACACCTAAGGGGGAGATGGACAGAAAATGGCTTCAGGAGTCGGAACTACTCCAGGAGTAGAACAGACGAACTCGTGCACAAATGGGAACTGTTTAGACTACATAGAAAGTTCATCATCAGCCACCAGACGGTAGAACCAACCAAAATGGACTATACAAGAAATTTAATTTCTCAAATTGGAGACTAAATGAACACCACACCATACGCCAACGGAATATCGTCAAGTAAAGCAAGTGCCACTAAAAATGACATACTGTTAACTGAAATGAGTTTGGACTGCATCGTTATAAGGTAAAATGATAAGTGAAAACGTTTGAAATAGCGGATGCAAACAATCACTACTATATCCCGGGAGAAAAATGTAAAACGCGTATGGAAATCATTACTAATCATAACAGAGCAACCAGCGCTTCTTCAAAAATGATGGGATGATGGATCTTGCGAGCCCTCGAGATGAGAGAAGCAAGTTGATGATAGTGTTTTTTAAAGTTAATAATCTTCTTAAGTCCGCAGTGTGATTGTGTTGAATCAAAGTACTACCTCTAAACTCATAAGCTACTTTGAATACAGAAAGAGAAAATTGCGTGCTTATCTGAAGGCCAGAGATTATTTAGTACATTACCTGCAGGTATTTAAAACATTATGGATGAAACTGAGAGAGATTTTTTGAACGCATTAGACGCGTATCTACAAAGTGTAACAGTAGTCAGAGTCCTGCAGACTGCCGCCTCAAACACTTCGAATGACAACATAAAAAACAGTGCAGCTTGGCCTAGACTGTGCTCTGAGGGAAGTGACGAACCTCCAAAATTTAACGAAAGTTAAGATGCACATGACGATGGTTTTTCTAATTTGCAGACCTGGCAGATTCTCGTGAATGCTGTGTTGAGAAACAGCATAAACTTTTAACCGGGGTCCACAGCTGTTGAAGCTGTGCCTGGGATGTATTGAGGAAGTTTTGTGTACTGCTTCTTCCCTCGTATGCTGTACTAGTAAGGCTGGAACTCGTCCTCCAAGATCCAGTACTCATGTTCCAGCCGCTCATCAGTGGACCTTAAGCCAAAAACTGAGCTGTGGGGGTTTAGGGAACAACTCTTCAAATCACCAGCAAGAAGGACAGTGAGACCCCACAGCATCACTGCTTTATTCTTCTGGAACAAAAAACAGTGAATCTGGAAGGCAACAACACTACAGCCGCCTTCCAGCGTAGCTGAGACAGTGGTCACCGTGAGGCCTCTATCCCTTTCCAGGCTCGTACTTACTCTCAGGCTTCATACATACATGCATGCATACATACATACATACATAATAAGAGCATTCATATACATGTATACGTACACAAATTCATGAATGCATACGCACACATTCAACCCTATATACATACGGATACAAACAATTTCTCAACTTGGCCGTGTACCCTCGCCCCAGTAGTGTGAGGGAGAACAACGAGAGGTGTTTAATTTACATATGTTTACCATATGTCGATAAGGAAAGGAAAAAAAAAAGAACGCCATTTCAATCTCCCTTTGTAACTGTTCGTGCCTCTCCGTCAGCTGAAGCCAACACGGAAATGTTTAGTCGTTGCGGCTGCTGCTGCTGCTGCAGCCTCTTTGTGTGTGTGTGTGTGTGTGTTTAGACTCTCTGGAAGAGTTCCGTTACAATGAATGTACAGGTCTTTTTGTTCCGTGATACCTTCCTGTTATCACGTAGTTGTTGATGGTCTGTTCCAGCGAGTGTCTTCAGCAGAAAGAGAAACTAGCTGTGCTGCAGAGTGTCCAAGGTGTTGTCGTAGCGTCAGTGTTTCTTCCAGCCAGTATTTCTTGCGCCTGTCTTAATTGCAAAAAAAAAAAAGAGAATATCTTTTCTTTTTACAAGAAATGGTTTTAGAGTGAGTTTGTCAGTGAAGTCTTTGCTCCAACAGGTTCTTGAGAGGAGAGAGAGAGAGAGAGAGAGAGAGAGAGAGAGATTATGGGCATCATTCTGTGTATTCCAGGAAGCGGTTTGTTGGTTTAGCCATAGTTGTTTTGAGCCTTTTTTTTTTTTCTTTACCCCCCCTTACCTATGGCTTGTTCCAGGAAAAGCCTTTTTTTCTTTGTGTGTGTGTGTTCCAGCACATGCTTGTTTTTTTGAAAAGAAGAAAAAAAGTTGTTGTTTTAGCAGTTTTAGCAACGCAAGGCTTGTTTCATTATGTGTTATATAAAGCTGATGCTGACAGTAGTCTCAGAAATGTTTCTGTGGTCCAGCTGTAATTAGTTTTATCAGTGGAGGTGAAGTGAAGGAAGGGCGTGGACTGGGAGGAGATTCCAGAACCCCGTGCACTCCACTGGCTGAAGCATCTTACTTATGGCTCGCTGCGTTTTCCCTACGAATGCCTTGTTATGTTGTTATGTTCCGTTGCCACGGTCAGCCCCTTTCTTGTTCCTCCTTCAGCTGGAAATGGTGGCCAGGAATTACTTACATCCGGGTATATTACATAAGTGTAGCCAGGTGTTTGTGGGTGTGTGTGTGTGTGTGTGTGTGTTGCTGGTTTAGCAGGGTGTGCCATACTAGACACTTAGGATTGGGTGTCATATGACAAGGGCCCGTGCAAAGACGACACTTTACGCGTTTGACAGAAACAACTTACGCCCCAACAGTGCGTTGATCATTTACTTATCAGTGTGATGTCTAAATCATTGATATTTAGAGTGTCCCTACCGCTTTAGACAACGGCTCTTCAGCACTTAAAAGCCTTTGGCGAATAGCGAAAGAAGAGAAGTGTTCTTATGTTTTATGCCATTCTCTTTTACTAAAAAGTCGAGGTTTTTGTTTTTGTTTTTTTTTGGCGGGAACTGACCACAAGTGCATCATGTTGATAGAAATTCTGGCCCAGTCTTCGAGAGTGGAGATAGATGCATTCCATCCGTTTCTTTAGGCAACATTTCCCCGCGGGAGGTGGAGCAAGAGCGTTCCCAGTTCGCCTGAATCAATGCAGAGGCGAAATTCTTCACCATGAGACTTAATGAATCACCAGATTAAAACTTTGTTTTGAAAGCTTTGGAAGCCGTATATCATTGTGGCACGTGGCCTCATCTCTAATACCTTATCAGTGGTTGGCTGAAGCGGGGAGAGAGAGAGAGAGAGGTTGGCCAGAGGGGAGGGGAGAAGAAAGGCTTGGGGAGAGGGGGATAATGGGAGATCAGACAGCTGCTGCTGCTGCTGCTGGCGAGGTTTCTCCCATTAATACGTCGGCTGCACAGTAATGAACGTTCTTCACATGAGGGATTGAGATTCGAATTTTCAAAAAGCTTTCCCTACTTTTTTTTTCCCCTTCAGTTGCTCTTCTGTAGACATTCATTCGTTCGAGGAACAGGAAGGATGATGATGGTAGGTTGGGCATTGTTGGAGGGTTCGGAGAATTGTGGCAATGAACAGAAGATTAGGAAAATATAGGAGGGTTATATAGATCGTCGCCCTCAGACTATGTTGTTGAAGACTGTATGGTGTGAGTGGGTGGTTGTGTTGGTGCAGTGGGTTCGGACTCTGTGGTTGTGGAGTTGGTTGTTGACCCACAAGTTGTGTAGGTGGGTGGGCAGAGGGGCAGATGGGATCAGGGCAGATGCGCCCGTCGTCCGAGGTTAAGGTTCACGACCCAAGATGAAGAGGGGAAATGAAAATGTAATTGGTAGTTAAATCCATCTTAGGGAGGGAGGCTAAACATTTCCTGGTTTTATGGCAGAGTCTCGTACCCTTGCAGTCTTCCTTTTCTTTTCTATCATTTTTCAAGTTAGGGAGAAGGATTTGCTGGAGAATGTTAATGCAAGTTTCTTCCAACGACATAATTTACCCTCTGCCATTAATTAACTTAACTGGCAAGTAATTAAGGTTGGAGTAGGGGAGGATGAATTTTCTTTTTCTCCTCCTCCTCCAAACAAACCGATGTGTAGGACAGGGTGTGTGTGTGTGTTGGTTGGTTGGTTGTCGGAGGGGAGGGGGAGGGTGTAGGTTGGGACTGATTGGTGGGGGGGGGGGTGAGGATCTCTACCATGATGGCCGTGTTCATCCTGACGACGACGACGACGAGCTGCTTGATCCCCGTTTGCTTCGAGAGCCACTAGACGGGAGGTTGACGTCAAGTGGTGCGTTTTGGTCCACAGTTAGTTAGGGTGTAGCGCCCCCTCCTCCTTCCTTCCCTCCCCCTTCCGTTTTTCCAGTTGTGGTTTGCCCTCTTGGTGATTGGGAAGGAGGGAGGGGGGGTGGGGGAGATGAGGGTGTTAGCCTTTCACTATAGGGGATGAAGGGGAAATTATTACATGAGGTTATGCGGTGTGGATTGCTCTGTACTATATAAAGTAGAGGGGTTTCTCTCACCAGTTGACAGAAACAAAAATCATATGTAACTTACGATTTCTGTCACTTGAAACTCTGGAGGATTTATTTTTTCCCAATTTCTTCTGTTTCAAATGGAAGTACAACTTTGGAACAGTTATAACAACAGTGCAGTGCGCCACCACGAAGCATAGTCTTATCTATTTAACAATCTTTTTTTTTTTATAGCAGACTGTTGTAAATTTTGTGAAATATTTGTTCAGATTCTTTCCAGTTCTGATACTGAGGTATACAGTTTTCTTGATATAGTGTCACGATGGCTCAGTTTCCTCATGTGGGTTATAGATCTTTTGATTTTTCATTCCGTGCCGCAGGAGCGGCTAATTTATTGTGTACTCTTACCCATCCTTGTGGGCGGTGGGGGCAGAAGAGGTCACGGAGAGCAAAGAAGGAAGGTCCAGGGACTAGTGGGCCTCAGTAACTGAAACACATTACAGGATAAGGGTATCAGACGCTCTGTCATGACGGTGAGAGTGGTCACCGATTTTGATTTATATTTCGTCTGAGTGACTCTAGTTATGAGGCAGACATCTTATCCTGATGACGAGCAAACTTCAGCCGTTGACACCCAACAGTTAATATTTTTCATCGTGTTAATACCAAAGTTGTGAATCCTTCTCTCCTTTTCATACAGACAGACAGACAGACACACAGACACACACACACACACACACACGCACACACACACACACACACGCTAAGGTATGTGTGTGTGTGTGTGCGCATATATACTTTAGAGTACATATGTACGGTGTAATGGGAAGAGACGGGGCAGCACGAGTGTAAAGCTCTCTCTTCCCGTACAACGCAGAAGGTAAGCACAAATAGTAACCACGCCCTGCAGAGGCCCGCGTCCTGTGCTGAAAATGTTAGACGTCTTTCTCACATTTTTTTTTTCTTCTAACAGTGATAAAAGTTACGTCTCGTCCTGACAGTGCTGTGGTTCACCTCACGTTTGAGGTTTAACCTTGGCCTGCAGCTGAGCCGTCGGGTTTAACGCGTTTTTGACGCTGTTCAGAGTTAAGCCGGCCAAGCAGCCTTTAATCTCTGGTGCCCCCTCATCCTCCTCCTCTCTCCCCCTCCCCTCTCCTTCTCCTTCCCCTCTGTCTTGTTTTCCCAGTTCTTTTGGTTCTCTCCCTCGTCTTCCTCCTCTTTCCTCTTCTTCCTTCCGTACTCGCCTTCTCCCCCTTTTTCTCCTCCCCTGTCTATCCTTCTGCTCTTTCTTCTTCTTCTCCTCCTTCTCCTCCTCTTCCCTATCCCTCTCTCCTGTACCTCCTTTTTTTTTCATATTCCTCCTCCTTGTTTTTTTCCCCCCTCCTTCCTGATGTTCTTTCTCATCCTCCTCCTTCATTTGTTCCTCCTCCTACCCCTCCCACGCTTAATCTTTCTCCTCCTTCCATTTCTTTCCTATCTTGTCCTCCTCTTACTCTGCTGCTGCTGCTGCTGCTCTTCAGCATCTTCCTCCGAGTTAGGTCGCGGTACGGGCGGCGCTGGTCCCTGCCAGCAGCCTCCGTCCTCCGCCTCACCTGCCCAACTCGCTCCAACTTAGCTTCAGACTCGACGAAATGGCCTTAGAGAGCCAGGCAGTCGACCAGCCAGCTAGCCATCTAAATAGCCAGCCTCTAGACCAGCCACCTATAGCCAGCTACTCATAAACCCCATGAACAATGGTTGGGGTTGAGAGAAACTTCACCATCCTCTGTGCAATGTACTGATGGTGTGGTCAGGAGTATATGACGGGCGGCCCATCATTTAGGTCTTCTGTAGATTCGGCGCTACGCTGCACGCAGGAGCAGGGAGAGGATGGACTCCTCGACGATACTGTACCTCTTTTCAACCAATGGGGATGATGATACAACCTTACCGGAAGTGACTTCTTCGCTCACATTTGTTCTACTTTTTCATTAACGCAGTGACGTTTGCGGAGTTATGTAATCACGTGACCCCAGACTTCTTGATCATCGTTATCATAAACCAAGCAACCGTGACAGCACTTGCTGTACCTTCACTGTGCTCTTTCCCTCTGGTGGGGGGAGTGACTTCTGGTTCATCCTCTACTTTCGTAATCAACCGAACCATTGAATTGAAAGTGATGATAACAGCATTGGATACTGGAAGATGTAACCGTAGAGGTCAAACTGGGTTACTGTCTTTTGACACCAGACCCCCAAGGATAGAAGCAGTCGTGGTAACTACTTCATTCCGAGGGAAAAGGTTTGGGAATGGACGCTATGGGCCGGCCGGAGACGAGGCTTCGTGTTGTGCTCAAGCCAGAGCGAAGAGCTTCGTCAACGACAAGTAAGTATGTAGAGCTGAACATTTTCCTTTAGGGAAATTTTCTTTCTTATGCTGAACGCCCCACCAGTCACACGGGTAAAAGTATGAGAAGAGGTTGAACAGAGGGAGAAATGAGAAGAGCGGGAGATATTCGAAGAGTTTTGGAGAACGTGGAGAATTTGCGTTTTTGAAAAGGGTCATGTTATTGCTTTTTAGGAGGAGAGACTTAAGGAAGGTGAGAGGTTCCAAAACTTCGTAGTGTAGGGAAAGAAATAAACATCACAACGGCTCTCCCATGAGCCACCAACGACCGCACAGGAATCATAAGACACAGTACGTGACCGAGTATTATGCGATCTAGCTGATAGGAACAAAACTAGCCAGCTCTGAAGAGCAAGAACCAAAGTAATGGATAAATAGATAGACAGATTAAGGAAAATGAACCAACAATGCGGCGTAGGTTAAGTGGACCATGTTTTGAATTTAGTCTGGAAGACTTGGCAAGTCGGATTGTTTTGGACTCGATTCTGTATTGTAGGGTTGCAGAGCTAGAACTTCTCTTGTGTCTGAACAGTTTCCCATCAAACGACAGATCAATCCTTTCGTCTGATCACGGCACCAGCTCGGAAGAAAAGAATCTCTGGCATCTGAGCAGGAATCCCACCTTCATAGAGGCAGACTTGGTGCTTTACCCACCGACAGACTCTGTACTACCTAGAATACCACTGAGGGGAATGAGCTGGTGTGGGTGGGACCTGCCCAGTGGGAGCTGAGAGGGCCCCTCCCACCCCCCCTGTTGCTTGATATTCTCACGGCGTTGGCATCGGTGGCCGAGGGCAGTGCATGACAACCAGGCACTGATTGCTCCCTTGCCCCGTGGTTCCCTGGCTCCTCTCAGGCACTCCTTAGGCACTGGAGCACGTGATGAGGTAATTAGAGGGGGAACCTTTGAGGTGCATTGTGGCTCTCATTCGCAGGTGGAAGAGGAAGAAGAGGAGGAGGAGGAGGAGGAGGAAGGATTTTAGTCGGTGCGAGTGGTGGGAAGATGTTCCCGAGGGGAGATGGGATGGTGGTACTGGCTTTGCAGAGAGAGAGAGAGAGAGGGAGAGAGACAGAGAGAGAGATTAGTTTCTGAAAGAAGGGAAACTCCTTTAGGATTTTGGGGATTGTGGAAGTAGAACAGGAGCCCCGTTGGGGTTCTTGAAGAGGTTAAGGAAGATACTTTTTAAGGAGCAGGGGCACTTGTCGAAGTGTTGGGGAACACGAGGGAGGAGTTGTGACTTTGTGTGAACCTAAGGAGTTTCAGGGACGAGAAGGGATGCTTTAGGTGGACCCAAAGAATAAAAGGAAGGAGTAGGGATTTTGCTTGGAATCTAGGGTAGCATGAGTGAGTAACAAGGATATCGTGGCGTAGGAGGGACCGTGGTGGAGGACACGGGACTCTGGTATGATTAAAAGGAGTGTAAAGGAGTAGGAGCTGTGGTAGGAATTTGGGAATAGTTTAAAGAAAGCTTTTGACTCGTTTGGGAGTGTGCAGGAATATGAAGGAGGTGCATTGGCTAGGTTGAACTTTGATGAACCGTGAGGAGTAAGAACTGTTCAAGGATTTCACTGTGTTGCAGGATTAGCAGCTACTTTTTGTAGTGGGAAGGATGAGGGGTTCTGGTAATAGGTAGGATAAAGAGGTGTGGTAGGACTTAAAGGAGCTCACTGGAGGAGTTGACTAGTGTTTTGGGAGTGAGGGAATATAAAGTAGAAGTAGGATTCATGTTAGGACCTAAGGGGAGGGTAAAGGAAGAGTAAAGGCTCTTGTAGGATCTAAAGAAGTTTAAGAGATGAGTGGAGACTCTAATGGGAGTGTAGGAAAGTGTGATGGAGGGGTAAGGAAGTCTGGTAGGAGTGTAGGATGTTGTATGGGAGGCTTACTTACTGCGTTCGCTGGGAGGAGCAGAGACTTTGATAAGAATGTTGGTGAAGGAAGGGTTAGATAAGGCGCCTCTCTTGGTGTATTGGGTCGTTTGAAGGAGTTTGGTAGGAGTGAGGAAGTCTGAAGCAGGATTAGAGGCTGTAGAGGAAGCATAGTCGAGTAAAGTAATTGCTGCAGTAGGATTTGAGTGTGGATGTGGTAAGTTCCCTAGGAGCATGAAGAGGGAGTAAAAGGACGTAGAACAAAGGAAGAGAAGGTGGAGGAAGGATGTCTGGTGGGCTGAGGGAGCTAGTGAAGGGTGAAAACGTGAGGGAGGAGTAGGAGGCTTGGCAAGCCCTGAGGGAGGATGATATAGAGCAGTTGGGATTCTGGGTAAGTGGAAGGCCGCAATTGCTGTGGTAGGGAGAGTGAAGGGAGTGTAAAGGAGTAAGGGGTATAGTAGGAGCGTACGAGTATGTGAGTTAGAATGAGCATCTACCGTATGAGTATGGGAGAGGAAGACAAAGGAGTAGAGTCTCTTTTAGGGTATGGGGAAAGGGCGTAAATGCCATTGTCAGAATTGCGAGGGAGGAGGATTAAGGCCTTTGCTTGAAGTGAAAGGGAATAGTGGCAGCCTCGATAGAAATGTGAGGGAGAAGTAGGGACGCTTTAAGGAGTAGGAAAGGAAGTGTGAGGGAGTTAGTGGAGGCTGTGGCGGGAGTCAGGGTGGTGTGAAGGATAGATGGGAGGACAGTGGCTAGAGTCAGCAGGTTGAGAGAGAAGTAATACAAATCTAGCCTCCCGGGTAATCAAGATTTTTAACGAGTTGGGAAGTCTTTCGGATTCATCATCCCAGAATTTGCAATTCCAACGACTTTTGCCTCCGGGAAGTTGTTGCGGTCATTGGCTTTCTGAAGTACTGAATTTTGTTGGGAAAACTTCGTGCGTCCTGGAGCTGATGACTTTTGATACTTGTTTTTTTTTTTTTTCCTGTGTTGTTAAAGAAGGCATTGCCTCAGGCCAGTTCCTCACGTATGTCTGTATGTAAACCCGTGTCGGTCCGCTTCGTCTCTTGACTGGAAAGGATCCTGTCAGATACGCCTCTGTATTGTTTTCACCAAAGAACTGTCGTGGGAGCTTTTATTTTCCGTCGATGCCATTGGCTCTGAAAGGTGGGTAAAGTTAGAGGAAATTCATGATAACGCTCGGCCTCTAAAGTCTCCCAGTGTATTGGCATTAGTTCCTTGTGCACATTGTTTGTCAGCACTGGCTCTTGCTGTGGATCGACTGGAGAAAGTGGGGGGGGTGGTTGTTCCCTTCCCATACGCTGGTTGGAAATCCTTCTTGTTTGGTAAATTTGTATTCCTTGTGCCAGGCTGCAGAAGATCTCAGGTGGGGCTGCTAGCTGGCCAGCCACTCACGCGGTCCTCCGAGGCCGCAGCTGGTTGTTCCCAGGTGGTGATGGTGCTTGCTCGCCCGCCGCTGTTGCCGTTGTTGATATATCCCTCGCCAGCTGGTGGTAGTTTGTCTCTCCTCAGATGGCGCTGGTGTCCTCAGTTGCTTGGTGGTATAGTTCCTCGGTGTCAGTGTTGGCCTGCTGATGGAAAGGACCGGGTGGGTGTCTCCCGTTCCTTTGCGTCCTCGTCATTACATCATTGTCTTGTTCCCCAGCCAGTCGAAGGGCGTCCATCTCCCTATCTCACCCAGCACGTGACTCCCCTACTCTCCTCCCCACACTGTATTTGCCTCCCCCAATCCTCCCCCAACGACCCCCTTCCCATACGCTTCATAAATTATCCTCCCCTTATGACAACTGCAACCCCCCCCCCATCCTCTCCCTCTCCCTCCCTTTGTATAATTACCTATCATCTACGACAGGAGTTCACCCTCTTCCCCTGCTGTATACCATCCCCTCATCAGCGTGTTAGGTCTTCCCTCCCTTCTCCTCTTTAAATAACCCGCTCCCTCATGATAGATGTCCCCTCCTTCACTTCGCCACACAGGCAACCCTACTTCCTCCTCTGACAGCTGTCCGGGGGCTCCCCTGCACCACAGGGAGGCAAGCTTTACTGTCCATGATAGGTGTCCAAGACCTCCCCCTCCATCCCCCCACCTCCCGGTTCCACCGCACAGGCAGGTCCCCTGCACCCACCCCGCCGTCCTCCCCACATCCCATCTCCTGCCGGCCTTGGGAGGGAGGGAGGAAGGAAGGGGGGGGGGGTGAGGGAGGCATGACAACGTAACAGGTGCGATGAGGCTAATAAGAGGCTCGAGTAGGTAATACCCGCCGCTGAGTGCGAGCTGAGAGACCTAAGTAGTGTCCCCGGTTGTTTATGGTTACCAAAACTGAACACGGGAGCTGCTGCTGCTGCTGCTTGCATCGCGGGAGGGAGAGTGAGAGAGAGAGCGAGAGTGCGTGTGAGAGAGAGAGAGAGAGAGAGAGAGAGAGAGAGAGGAGAGGTAGAGTGATGGGAGCAATGCTGGCTACAGGCAGAGGAGAGTGGAAGATTGTGAGAATTCTGGACGAGAAAAAAAATAGGAATAATCGTTAGCTGAAGAGTAGGTAGACCTGTTTTGAGTACAGGTACCAGTGATATGGTTGTGGATGACCGTGTGAGCTGGAGAGACCCTCATGGTTCACGTTAGGTAGCGACGGAATTGACAGGAAACAATGATGTAGCAGAGAGACGTGGAGGTAGTTACATGGGAAAGCCAGATGACATAGGATCTGATGGTCTGCGACGAGGTTATCTGCAGGAGGGTAGCAATAGCATCCAGTCGTCCTAATCTGCATATGTAGAGTCGGAATAGTAGTATACCAGAAGGATTTCCCTCGCTCACCACTCCCTCCGGCATATAGCTATGAAAGAACGCCACAGAGTTCAAAGAGAATATATACTGACGCGGAAGTTTGATAGGATATCGATAAGAGATATGACGGCAAAGGAAGCAGAGATCATTTTATTGTAGATTATAGATTATAGATAGCGGAGAGATTAGTGCTGGAACAAGGAAAGGAAAAAGAGGTTCGATAATTTTGACTGATTGCCATTACTGAATAATAAGAGTGACCATCACCTCATATGTGCAGCAGAGTCTGTAGGTGCGGCTGGCTGGTCAACGGATCGCTGGCCGTTGGCTCACAGAACCAGCGACGACAGGAAACGACGGGGCGGAAATGTTGGAAGCTCACAGCGAGACAAGCCAAGAGACAGTTGGGGAGGGAAGGGGATGTGGGAATTTAAATGTCCATTAAGGAAATGGAGGGAGGGGGTCGGGGGGGGGGGATGGTGAAAGAAAGAAAGACCCATCTGGGAGAAAGTGCAGTGGGTGAAAGTATGAACGCGGAGGAAAGTAGAAGGTAAAATAGGTTAGGTAAATGAGTGAATTAAAAAGAATGTAAGAAATGAAGATGAGTTAGAATGCGAGTAGCAGAAAGCTCAGGAGAAGACAAAAAGTATCATATGAATAATAAACTGCCGTAAAAGATAAAGTGAAAATGGAGAGAGAGAGAGAGAGAGAGAGAGTGAGTGAAAAGTGTTACGTGTAAACGGTGAAAAAGGGGGTATTTTGAAAATGAGACCCACTGTAAATAGAGGATGGTGAGACTGTAAGACTGTAAACACAAGGAGACCAGCTGGGTCATTAGAAAAACAAGAATGCGTCGCTTCCTCTGAGGATGTAAACAGATGGCATCCTGTGAACAGTGGAAGCCAGGGATCATTGTAAACATATTGTGAACAAAGAAATCCAGGGGTCACTGTAAGCAGCCGGCATCGTTGGAGAGAGAAATATTGTATAAAGAAAGACTTTAGGCTTCTTCTGATAGCAAGGGAAGCAAGTCATGTTATAAATGAGGACATAAGCCTTGTTATAAACCAGGAAGCGAGGATGAATGCAAGGTCAAGGGCATCCCTGCCTATAAAGACTAGGAGGTAAGGTTAAGTGCAAGGTCAAGGGCATCCCTCTTTGTAAATGCTATGAAGTAAGGGTAGCTGTAAGTACTAGGGCATCCCTCACTGTAAAAGTAAAGGTAACTGATAGTTAAAAGAGCATTCTTCCCTGTAGACTAAAGGAAGTATGAGGTCCCTCTTAGTACTAAAACATGATGTAAATAAAGGAGGGCAAGAATCCTTGTAAACGCAAGTGCGTTTAATGACTGTAAACTTAAGAAAACGAAACTGAAGAAGAAAGAAAGATGGCTCTTTGTAAACACAAGAAAACACAACGTCAGATTCACTGTAAACACAGAGACTCCAGGTTCACTTTAAGCATTGGAGCGCCGCGCTCCCTGTAAACAGAGAGAGGGAGGGGGGGAGCAACATATACTGTAAACTCATGGAGGTGGAAAAAAAAGAAAAATCTGACAGCCGAGTAAGAGCGATACTCGTGGAATAAATCTATCGGAAGGGTTAGTCCTGTGGCGGTGTGGAAGGTGTCAGTAGCAGATGAGGGCGGGCGGCCGATTGGTTGTTTGGTTGGTCGGCTGAGACACCTGGACCCAGGCTGGGAGGCAGGAGTGTCAGGGAGGTTAGCTGGCAAGCATACACACACGCGCGGGCTAGGCCAACTGAGAGGAGGTCCTGTAAACAGGAGGTATTATGAACAGTAGTTCACTCAAGAGGTGGCCACAGTAAGGGAGTTTCAGGAGGGCCTCAGGGTCGTTGTTCTCGTGTCAGGGAGAACCTGTCGCTAGTCAGAACGGAGCATCAGCAGGGCCGTAGGAAGAAGAAGACGGGATGCTCATGTCAGTAGGTACGTAGTAGTGAGGGGAAACGAGTAGGACGTATAGGTAAACAACACACAGAGACGCATCTGGGATTAGGAGGCAGATGGATGGACGCGAGGGAGGGAGGTACTCGGTAGGCAGACTAGCTGGCAGAGGGATAAAGCAGGTCCCGGCAGGAACATGAGCAGGCAGGGGAGGCTACAGCAGGATCAACAGCAGCAGGCAGGCAGGCTACACAGTAGGCAGGCACACACCGCTCAGCTGACGCGGGATCAATGTTTCTCTGGTCAGGCGCGAAACCTTGCACAAACACCCACCCTGCCTCCCTCCCTCCCTCCCTCACTCACCTTGTTATTTTTAGTTCGGTTGTACTTACTTCCCCCTGGCTGCTACTGTGGCTCGCGGATGTTGTGATGTTGGGTGTGGCCTAATGTTTGTTGGCGTGGTGGTGTTGGGGTGTGGCGTTGGGATGTTACGTATTAGCCCAGTGTTGTGTGGGCGAAAGGTTAGAGAGAGAGAGAGAAAAAAAAAAGGAAAAATAGGTGGTATAAAAAGGTCATGCGTACTAGTCATGGCGAGATCAAATGTTAAAAGTCTCACCAGATAAAAGACAGACGTAAATGTGAGCGCAGGTGGCGACATGGCTAACCCAACTCGCGGGGGAAATTATATTTAGATGCTGTGCAAGCCGGAAGCCGCTGCAGGCAACAAGCACAACAGGACACCTTGTCCACTTTTGCTATAATTAAGTTCTTTATCGCCGTGAAATGCCTCGTGAATGTTCATTATAACCGAACGGGACCTTCCGGTTGGTGATTGGAGAGACGTGTCAGTTCATTCCATTATGAGTCTGTTTTGACTGGTTTTCCTTTTCTCTCATTCATGTATCATTCGTTTTACAGCGACAGATGTCCAACAAGTCCTCTTGACTTATGATTTAGTTACAAGTAAACGTATTCAAAGAACGTCTGTAGAAGAGAATGTGTTTAACCATTTTCGCATCTAACCTTTGCCATGTGTGTATGCAGATCGACCCCCTCGTCTATTATTATTATTTTTTTTTTATGGTGCCATCTGTGAGCAAGTAGTTTTCCTGTGATTAGGACCGTCTGCACCTGAAGTGAGTTAATGTGAGCGAGTGAGTCACACGGACACTAACTTTGTGGTCTTGACCCAACTTCCTTCCTGCCCGCGAAAACCGTGGACGGAAGCGGAGGTTCTCGGACCCCGAACACAAGGCTCTTCTCTTGCTTGGTCGTGTGACGAGGCGTCTGTCGAGTAGTTTGTATTTGTAGATTTTAAACTCACTCTTTGGAAGGAAATGGATTCGCAGTTAGTTGATGTTATCATTAATTTGTAAGGTATTTCTTTTATGAATTGTATTTTCACACACACACACACACACACACACACACACACACACACACATTAGCCTAAGCCAGGTAGCCATTTATCGATAAGTGACCCCAAGGGGAGGATGAACATTTAGGTTTGGTGTGGGCCGGCTGCCGCGCTGAGGATTCGATCCCTTGCGGGTCCGACCCCGACCTGTGTTGACTCGTGTGTGTGTATATATAAATCCTTCTAGATACCTTCTGGAAATTTGCACACATATTGTTGTGGGTGTACTATATGAAAAATTTGCATGAAAATTGGAACCGTAACTTATGCATCATAAATTTTTGCTTCGTTTTCTGTAGCTCGTCTCTTACTGACGTAGAGGGAATCTAGTACATATAGCCTTACATTATCCCAGCTTTTATAGTCTATTCTGTCTTATTAAAAGGCCTACTTATCCTTAATAAGATTCTGATGTACTGATATGCAAGCTGTTGGTGAGAACTGTCCGAGTGCACATTATCTTTTTGTGGCGATATGATGTTGACAGTGACAGTTCTCAGAACCCAGCGAATTATTTTCTTCTCAGATGTCAAGTGTGATGTTTCCGTTTTAATCCTCATGATTTGTTTAGCCTTTATGAATATATTTCTTGACATGTTGAGTGGATGATATGGTCTGATTGGAATTTCTCTACACACGCATAATAATAGATAAATAGATTGGAATGTATAGTGATTTTTTTTTCTTGCTTTCCTTTCGCTGAGATTATCTCAATAACCCGAGGCTCTTGATGCTGTGCAGGACTTCCGTGCTGTGTTAGACTGAACAGAGAGAGTTTTCCCCTTGCGTAACTCAAGAGCTCCTCGCATCTGTTCACTCTACCCCGTAGAGTTGACTCGTCCCTTTGAGACTTGGTCTTCCCCTGAAGCCAGTCTTCTTGCATCACCTTCAGAGGACGTTTTCACTGTACACGATGTGATTATTTCGCCGGCCATACCGTCTCCTCAAGCACCCTCACTCAAGTCTTCAGCTCCCCAATTCGTCGGTTCCAGTTATCTCTCTCTTCGTCTCCGCTGAACTTAATATCGTGCCATCGGGGAAAAAGCTTAACCAGCAAGTTATCAGTTGTATTCTCTACGAGGCCAAACCGTATGATCAAGGCATGCGCGCTTCGCTCAACCGACTCTCTACTTCCGCGTGTATTTGCTCGCTTGCCTACTTTATCTGTAACCCTGACGTACTTTACTGAGTAGGTCTTCCGTCTCTGACACCGCATACCCGTCCATACCTGGACAGAACTGGGTTCGTATCCATTTGGAGGAGTTAGAGCAAGTATGCTATTATGGACGGTGTTCCCACGCTGAGTAGTCTGCTTCCTCCTCCCATTCACGTAGTCACCAAATGCAGCACCTCCAGCTCCTCTCCCGTGCATTACTCTTCGCCCAGCTTATAATCTCCCACGCTCACCTAATACCTGGCCTCGTTCAGAGCTCCCAGTTGGGCATCTCCCTGTAGTCTGTCTCCCTTGTACTCTCCTGTATTCTCCCTTGTTCTCAGTAGCCTCCCTTGTGGTAGGCAAGAACACTGACCAGGAAGGTACTACCCGCCTGGGTATCGGTAGGGTTAGTCACGGCTGCGCAGTAGTGAGCCATCACTCCAGTGGCTGTCGAGTTTCATCCTTTTGGCCCAGGTAGCTGTTTCTTCTTTTCTGCCTCACCCACACTTGGGCTGCTGGCTTTTCAGTCCACAAGCACACCCAAATCTCTCCATCTCTTACACAACACTTGATAACAACACAACTCTCGCGATATCGTGACTGTATTTTCCTGCGGTGAGCATTACGCGCTTACCCAGCAGAATCAATAATCCGCAGATGATTATTACTTGATTCAAATCTGTGTTAAAGGAATCTGCTTATATCTTGATGTCAAAATTGTTTTACGTACAAAAAAGAGGTAAAACGCGTTTCTTTTTTTTTTTTTTACGTATCCGTGAATATGCCCCTGAGTGAGCAAACACCCGTAGCCACGCCCACTTTTTGCCTGCTGTGTACATCCGTTGGGGGTCACCAAATATACCCTTAATTCAGTTATGATAAAATAAGAAAAATACATACATTCATTTTTCTTTAAGTAATTAGAACAGTATATCGAGACAGCCAGCATAAGTTATCGTTTATTTGTTTACATCGACTCTGCTAAACTACCTGACCCCGCCCCCTACCCAGGACGGTTGACCGCTCAACCGTCAGTCTGCCCTCGACCTCCGGGGAAGGAAGATTTAAGGAGAGCGTTGCGTTGTCTGTACAGCTAATACGTGATATGTACAATTAATACGTAGTGAAATGGTCAGTGATCAAGTGAAGGATTTATTGGAACTTTTTATTTTCTAGGTGTTTTCCTGAAAATAATTTTCTTAACAGTGATAACGTGAACTTGATTTTCATTCAAGAAAAAACGAATTCAAATAGTTTGAAACGTAACGGAAATATTCAGTATTTCGGGTGATGCGAAACGATTTGAAAGAATATTGATTAGTTTGTGTTTGTGGGAGGAAAAAATTATTATGAAGTGAAGATGAACAGAAAAAAAAAATAGTACAACAATTTGTAAAGAGAAATTTCATTATTTACATTGTATTGTGTTGGGTGATCAATATCTTAGAAACAGTGTAATTACATGGAAGATTTGTGAAAGTAATTAATTACCCTAGAGTCTGGTCACTTGACTGAATTATGTAATGCTCCCAGCGGAGTGTAAGTACCATAACTGATCATTTATCAGGTTTCACGGAGAGACAGTCCTAACACTGTTATAGCCACATTTCTTGAACATTTTCTACTATCATCCCTCTCCATATCTCGAAATAGGAAATCATATACAGCAAGTAGACATACACGCACAAAATATTTGTTCGCGTGGCAAAACATACACGCGGACGCGTGCGCACGGACAGAGAGAGAGACGTGTGTACGGAAACAGACATGCGCGGACCCATACGCGCATGAAAAGACCTGTACGTGGAATCATACAAGTACAGACACACACACGAACAGAAACTCCACAACATTACACGCACACCTACACGGATTCTTGGTTGTGACGACCTATTCTTGCATGAGTGGAGGGAATTTTACGCACATGAAGCCCCGTATGTTCAACTTTTATTGTCATACTTTATTTTTAATGATATTGCATTTACTGTTTTGTAACCTAACCATCCCAGTTCATTTACTACACCATCACTGAACGAGTGTATGATTTCCAGTTCCTTATTGTGTAGTTTAAGGTTATTTTACTCAGTTTATATATGATTAGCTTTAATCTTATATCTATTTGATGAAGGCAAAGCAGTTTATTCCATCTATCTAGGTTTTCCAAACGCATTCCATAAAGTTCCGCATCAGTGGTTACGAGCAAAAGTTATTTCATACGATACAGATGGGGCTGTACTTCGGTATTGGAATAACCTAAAACAGAGAGCAGGGGTGAATGATCAAGCCTCAGGTTGATTACAAGTGGCAAGTGGTGCGCCACACGAATCGGTCTTGGCACTGGATCTCTTTCCCATTTAGTATATATATATATATATATATATATATATATATATATGCCAATCATAAGCTCTATAGGTTCCGCTACATATAAGTTATCCAAGTGGCTAGTAAAATTATTGTCCCCTTTTTTGGGTACCATTTCAGATTCATTACACAGAATAGTGAGGATCTGGTTAGAAAGCTGAAATCCCTAAATGTAAAGTATCCTTACAGATTAGTGAGCTTTGATTTAAAATCACTGTTTACCAACGTCCCGGTAGATGATGTATTAACCTTCCTCCCAAACATCGTGGGAAACAACATTGAGGGCATCTCCGGTAAAAACATAATTAAACTTATAAGATTGTGTGTAGATAATTCATCTTTTGTGTTTGAGGGCAAACATTATACACAA
>JAYMFT010138706.1:0-12875 GCA_038088735.1 Panulirus argus
AGAGATATATATATATATATATATATATATATATATATATATATATATATATATATATATCTTAAGTGTGGAGGTTTTCACCAACGAAGAGATAAAAACCACACATAAATAGATATTATGTAACGGAAACACGTGAAACCTTCTAGCCCTCTACAAAGAAACAGAAGACAGACGAAGAGCGCGGGCCGTCTGTAAGTTATCATCTTATCCCACGAGAGGAAAGCAAATGTAATCTGGCGTCACTTACATAAATAAAACTCTGTGTTAAGAGGCTTAGCGTTAATGACAAGACCTAAGACAAAGCGGACCTCAGGTCCTCGAGCAAGGTGCAAGTGTGGTGAGCAGAGAGACTTGGATGTGGTGTTTGTATTGACTCGCGGGTGTTTGGACTATACAGGAGACAGGCAGTAAGCCGTGTAGCATTAATATAGGCTATTGACTGAACATATCGCCTAAGAACACTCTCACATCAAAGGTGATATGGTAGGGAAAGAACCTATACTCTTGGCTTCCCATCTCCTCCCTTAGAAATAATGATGTTAAGGAAATGAATGTAAACAGTAGCGGGCAAGGTGTACTTAATCCAGATCTTGATCTCTGCCGCCTCCCCCATTGACGACGTATCTTCTTACGGAACCGGTGCCAGAGCCTTTTGTGGGTGGCTGAAGAATACTAGATAATTCAGAATTATGTTTCATCATTCAACCAATGAGGTTTCGTGGGTTCACTATTCATATTATGAGTGTCTCAGATATACTCTCCTACATTTGATGCCACGTCTTCTTCCCTTTATCCTATTTTGTTTCATCATATTGCTATTCGCAGATTAATCAAAGAACAGAGAGTATTTGTTCTCAAGAATTACAGGAAAACAAAAACTATTTCACAAGTGAACGAAGAATGGGAAAGAGCGCGTCAAGTGGAAGCTGCTGATCTAAACACCATATATATACATAGACCAAACAGGATGCGCATTTGACGCTTCACACAATGGGAGGCCGAGAACAAGATGCATATACCAAAATAATGAAGTCAAACCAAGCCCAGGTACAAGCGTAAAGCGTTTGAATGTAGAAATGGTTATTCCAAGAGCAACACCCACGAGGAACTTACATCATAAATGTAAAGCTTTTATGTCCACATCTACTGCATGGGCTGCGTGAGGATGATGAAGATAGCAGACTCCAAGTGTGTGGTCTGCTGAAACGTCAAAGCGAACTCGGCAAAACTTTGATGAGCTGAGGCAAACGTCACTCTAAGCGGTATTTGTAAAAAGGAGCAGTGGTATTGAACATGCCACTAAGAATGTTAACATCATTTTGAAAACACTCTTTAGCAAACCGGGGTATAGAGTCTTGTGATCGATTTTCAGCCTGAGGGTCAATGTGGCTATATTTTGTCGGTGGCACTGTAAATGCTTGTGACTATCATCGTGGAATACTAAGTACATGATACTACAGTTGCGACAGCGTACTATCAAAAATTTCCGAAACTAGTTTCATAGCACGCCAACAGATGGCAGTACGGCAATGTGCATGCTGTGATGGTTAGGCGTAACCGCCATCAATCAATCTGCACAGTGGAGTCATTCTGTGAACATCGTGTGTTGTTCTATGAGAGTTTTTTTGACCACATGCACATGCACATTTGCGATTTCATCATGGACAGCAAACTAGAGCAGAGAGCAAACATCAAATTCTGCATCAAACATTGGTAAATTTGCAACTGAGACCTTTGAAAAGATTCGTCATGTGCATGGCAATGAAGGAATGAGTCGTGCGAGGCGTTTCGAGTGGCACGCATGATTCAAAAGCGGGAGAACCTCATTGGATGACGACAAGAGGTCTGGACGACCTTCCACGAGCTCAACCCCCGAAAATGTGGAAACAATTCGGAGACTTGTGTATGAGGATCGTCGGAGATCCATTAAGGACATCGCTGCCATCACTGATTTGTCATACGGAACAGTGCAGGCAATCCTGACGTCTGATTTGAACATGCACTGCATTGCTGCTAAGTTCCTGCCCAGGCTTCTGACCCCCGACAGGAGGAGCTCCGTGCCAGGGTCTGTCAAGATCTCCATCAGCGTGCCCTGGATGACCCAACTTTCGCGTCGAGGGTCATCACTGGGGACGAGACTTGGGTCTACGCTTACGACCCGGAGACCAAACAACAGTCTTCGCAGTGGAAGAGTCCAAAATCTCCACGACCGAAGAAGGCCAGGCAAGTCCGCAGTGCGACCAAGAGCATAGTCATCGTTTTCTTCGACATTCGTGGGGTTGTTCTCGGTGAATTCGTCCCCAATGGCCAGACCGTGAACGGACGCTTCTACTGCTGTGTTCTGAGGTACCTGAGGGAGGACATTCGGCGGGAACGGCCTGAAATGTGGCGCGAGAGCAATTAGGTGCTTCATGACGACAATGCACCCTCTCATCGAGCTCTCTTAACTCGTGGATTTCTCGGCCGCAACAGCGCAGGAACCTACCAGACTCGCCCTACTCGCCAGATTTGGCACCTTGCGAATTCTTCCTCTTCCCGAAGATGAAATTTCAGCAGAGGGGTCGCCGTTTAGACACCGTGGAGGAGATCCAGCACGAACCGCAGTAAGTGCTTGACACACTTCGAGAACAAGACTTCCAGAAAGCCTTCCAGCAGAGGCAACGGCGCTGGGAGCGCTGTATGGCTGCCAAAGGGGACTATTTTGAAGGGGATGTGTACATAGGCTTAGTTTTGGAACTTTTTGATAGGCTCCTGTATAATGACACAGCCTTCATGAAGATCGGACACGACCCCATTACGAAAAAATAGATCTTTCGGATACCCTACTAACGTGGGGGAATGAAATGGGCATCACGTTCTTCTTATGGGCCCCCTATGAATTTCTTTGTTCAGGGTGTACCAAGGGTCTGCTTCTGCGCTTCTAAACCTAAAACAATCGAGAAATGAAGTCGCGAATAAGATTCGTCATATTTATCATCAAAAAGTCTCTTTGCCAGAAGTAACTGTGATTATATATGTCCTGATGGTGATGGCAAAATGCATTGAGCTGAATGGTCTCTAGTCTGACCATCTGCTGTGAACTAACATGAACTCGCAAATTTGATCTTCCATTGTCCTTGCCAGGTTAAGCTGGGATGGTGTCATCAATGAAAATGACATGAGCATTAGAGGGATGATATGCGTCAATGCATTACAAAAGTTCAATATTCAGGACTAAAACAATATAGTTGAACGGTGAAATAAAGTACCGCCTGTTGCCTAGGAAAACAGCACATAAGAAACTCAGAGAACAGCGTAGAGGGAATGACAGATTTGCGTGGATAAGGAGAAAAGCAAAGAAACCATAAAGAATATCATAGTTATGATAGAAGTAAATGAGTCATTATCTTGTCAACTGGACCATTAATCACGGAAAACAGTGGCTTTACGTGGGTCAAGACAACGACGCCGTGGCAAAGACCTTAGATTACTTTTGTCTCTTCGTGCGTATTCACCACAGAAGATATTGCTAATGTCTTGCTGGCGGAAGAGAGGATTTCGTAACATGACTCTTATAAACAATCAAGAGATGAAATCATTATCAAACAATAATACTGGTAAATAGATTAGCAGACACTGGTAGTTTTTATTGGAGGAAATGAACTAGAACTGAGAGATTAACGCTTAACTACCCTATCAATAAGTCAGAAAGTTTGCCTGTGTGAAACCAGTACTATATCAAGAAAAGGGTAGTAAGTCCCTGCCAAGATATTATCACCTCTTTAGTTTAACTCCTTGTTTAGCAAATTTATTGAGTTCATTATTCGAGACAGCATCATGATTCAGGTAGAGGATATCTGCTTAATGAACGACTGGCTGTGTGGTTTTCGATACAATATTTCGTGTCCGACGAATCTGCTTGATTTCTCTTATGATGAAATAAATTTGTCTGATGAAGGTATTCTATGGCTAGAATATTGGTTCATTAGTTGTAAACAAAGAACACTGATTAGCTTTCAATCATCAGACTTATAAGACGTAAACAGGAAACATACCTCAGGGCTCACTCTTGAGACCCTTTCTCTTTCTGGTATTCAATAATGGCAATGATAACTGGCTATGATGCAAGACATCAAAATTAGCTGACAAATCAATAGAATGGGCTTACGGGTAGCAAAGTGATATTGCAACGTCTTACACAACGGCATTATAAAAGTTGATATACGTAGCTTTAAAATATCTATCGTCTAGATATACATAGACGAAGTATTTCAGTGATAGTGTGGGTGAAAGGCACATATCTAGGGGAAGGTGGAAGAAAGTATAGAGCGTGCAGTGGGCACAGCGCATCGACATAGGGAGACAGGTGGACCCAGGTTTGAGCCCAGGGACCCATAGTGTCCCCTCCCGTCACAGGGGAAAGGATGCATCATATACATGATATATTCTTATGGGATGGCAGGTGCTGGTGCCAGCAATATAGGAAACATTTGTTAGATACGAAACAAGTATATAATATTACATGCATGTAAAGAACATCTTTTTACAATCATATTACACATATACACAAAGAGATAACATATACACTGTATAAACGAAAAAAACAAACTACAGTATCAAATTTGTTGTCTCACATGACATAAATGAGGACACTCGAGTGCTCAGGGCGGAACCCCCGCCCGCTGACCACGCCGCAGCAAGTTGCCGCCTGACCCTGACGCCCCAAACGGCGAGCAGCACATCTCGCCGCACCACCACGCGACCCACCACCGGGACACTACTACTCCCCACCTGCGGGCTGGTGCCCGCTTTGTGTATTCTGTACATTTATGTGCTATATGTATGTACTAATGTCCATATGCATTAATGTATTGAATGCACAATAAACCTTTACATACATAAATGGGGAAAAAGACTTTTGTACAATAATTTCCGCTGACTTAAAGCCAAGTAACCAGTGTGTGTGTGAGTGTGTGTGTGTGTGTGGCTGCAGGAAGAAAATGCAACAAAATCTTAGGGTCAGTAGGTAGAGCATTCGAATTCAATCAAGTCTAAGGATCTAATCCCTACTTTTCTGCAGTTCACTAGTGTGTTTACTCCTTGAGGATTGTGTACAGCTTTGATCAAGGTACTTGACAAAGGACATAGACAAAGGACATAGAATGGAGAGACTGTAGCGGCGGGAACTATCTAGATGATTCCCCAACTTCGAAACAAAGATAATGGCAGCCGTCTACATGATCTAAAGTAATTTACCATGGAAAAAAGTGCAGAGGTAATTTAATACAGGTATTCAGAATAACCAGAGGCTCTGTTAACTGTCATCTAACCAGCTATTCAAAGCTAGATTAGTCTGAATTCATTCTTAGGATTGGTATAAACTATTTGGCAATTGTTTTACCTCGACTGAAGCAAACCATCTTTATTTCTTTGTCAACAGGATTGTTGATTTTTTTCTTTTTTTTTTGGGGGGGGTTGTCATTGCGTGTTATCAAAAGTCACAGCACAAACGTTTAAGAATATAATATAAAGTTTATCGTTGTGTGTTCTTAAGTCATGTTTGCTTCTCTACTCTTACCACACTAATGTCTGTTTTTGATATCTTCCACTGCCATAACAGCCCATTAATGGTTGTATCCCTCAGCATTCCTAAGTATAGCCACATATTTTCTGGTCATATCATATGATTGATATTTCGTATTCATCATTCTTAACACTCACTAATTCTTGGCCTTAGAAAAAAAATAAAC
The DNA here is from genome assembly GCA_038088735.1 of Panulirus argus. Lineage (NCBI taxonomy): Eukaryota > Metazoa > Arthropoda > Malacostraca > Decapoda > Palinuridae > Panulirus > Panulirus argus. The sequence continues at coordinate 5,730 of JAYMFT010138706.1, forward strand.
ATTCTTGTCGTTTCTCTAACCTTCTCTTCACCGACGATGCAAACTGGAAGCCAGAGGATCTTGAAGGGTGGATTGGAGGAGGAAGAGATGGGGCCGCTTGGATCAGGTGGAGGGATCTCTTCATCCCTGAACAGTTTACTCGACTTGGGTTAATGACTTTGGGGAAGATTATCTTGTTAGGAAGAGGAGGCCGAAACTTCTTATCACCTCCTGCACAAGGATTTAACAAAGTGGCCACTTAAAAAACTTGAGCCTTTCTGTTGTTCACTTGAGATTCCATGAGACAGCGTTCGTCTGGAATGGTAAAGGTTTTGAACTACTTTAAAGATGATCACATATTAGCGTTGACATTAAGTTTGTACATATCTAATACGTCAACTGTATTTCCTTAACTTGTAAATACGTTTGTTTCTCTTGCAGTACAGATCCATCATAAACACTGGAAGCCCCCAAAACTAATTGTAAATGAATCAGTTCTTGTCAGTTGAGGTGCATGATCTGAAACACAGAAACACATATGTAGAATATTCAGTAATGATAAGATATCTTTGTATTAAGAACAAAGTCTCATGAATTATTAAGAACAGGTATTGTACTAGAGACTTCTTGCTCCCAGTAATTACGCCGGTGACTGCAATGGTAATGAAGATAAAACATTAAAATGCCTTGGAATTATTCACACCATTCTAATGAATGTGGCCTTGGCTTGCATTTTAGATACCTTGATGATCTTTGTTTGTGCCACCAAGGTTTGCTACACGCTGCCCTAGCTTTTATACAACTTGAGGTATATGTCAGGATCCTCCAAAGTCTTATACAGTATAAGGTTAACCGCGGGCTGTTCTGACAGTTATATAACATTAGGTTTATAACAGGCTTCTTTGTAGCTTATATAACTTTCGGTTTACATCGTGCTTTTGTAGAGATTATACAACTTAGACTTTACAGCAGACTGCTCCAGAGTTTACGGTTAAAGTTATACAGCGGTAAATCTAGATTTACACAGCATAGGCTTTGGCGTGCTGCCCCAGATTGTAAACAGTCATGGGTATACCATAAGCTGCTGCACAGTTTACAGCTAAGGTTATAGTTGCTTTATGCTGCTTTATGATCTAACCATCCTAGGATTTACTGCAGCTCGCTCTAGCATTTAGTCACCATGAAAGCTTTACATTTCATCGAGATCAAGAGCCAGAAATCTAGACATTTACTCTCCCAGAGTTGCGTCATCTCACTCCTAATTCAACACCAAACAAGTTTAACAACCGGTCTTGTTAAACTTAACCTTTTCACTCTTGGTATTGAGCCCAGATCCTCTGTCTTTGACACTTAGAATGCATCTCTTTCTTTTGTTAAGATACGCGAACTAGCGTATGGCGCACTTTTGGTGAACATGCGTGTATACGTACTGTGGGATTCGTAGATTACAAATATTCTACGTTCAGGTGACTGGTGATAGAGCTATCGATCTGTTGAAGTCTTACAAGACCGACGAGTCTTAGGAGTTGTTGATTCTAGAAGTGGTTTGTTAAAGCTGTTCTTAGGAAAGCGGTGTTCAAGATAAGACTGTGAAGAGAATAGTAAGAGAGTTATAAAGCCTCCGGCTCAGCCAAGGCACTCCATTCTCGGTCAGTCAAACAGTCTTTCTTTTTTTCACTTTTCCTTTCTTTTTGGCGTATGATGCAGACGTCATATGACCCGCAGCCTCACCCCTTCATGCAGTACAATGTCGTATAAATATCTCAGACTCGAGGACTTGCTGACAGCCACAAAACACCATCGCCTCAACATGAAAATAATATCAGAAGTATCACATTTCCCTTATACTTGCCCTGGGTAAAGACTCCGTTTGCAAAGCTGAATTGCACTTTACTCTGGTCCACAAGGTTAACACCGGTCGACGCTGTAATCAGGAACACTATGTGCCATGAATTGTCCGACCCGGATTCGGTAACAATATGAGACAAACAAGAACACCAGCAAAACGTATTGTTCAAAAGCTTCTTTTCATGATGGAGTGAAAATTAATGTAGATTCAGTTGCAGCGGTAGTCATTTCACTATCGTCCCACGTCATGAATAGTGAATAACATTGCTAAAATATTATGTACATGACGTAAGGGAGCAGAAGCTTAAACATATTACATGATGCAAAACATATCTTTGCTAGATGTGGAATTCATTATGGCATTTGTCGATTATCTTTGTTCGTTATGTAAGTAGCTCTGAAGAATATGCGTTATGGATGAAGGGCAGAGGATCGAGTTTGATCACGAATATGATATGAAAACATTATATCAAGATCTTGCATCATATTTCGTTATGATTTACAAGGGGAGTCAGAATGATATCCGTATATGCCCGGACTTACGCAGACGTAAAAATCGCAAACAGGCACAAGGAAACACAAATACACACTCACAACATGTGTGTTTGTGTGGGGGGGGGGTGGCGACTGGTATAGAACTCCTTCACCATAATCTACATGTAGGTAACACAAATTTTTCAGAAATATATTCATTTAAGAGCAGCTAATCAGGCTATGTGATTGAGAGGAAGGTATTGATGATGATAATGTAAGGATGAGGAAATGAATAACAAATATTTTCACAATGGAAGACTCTATAGCCCCATCACCAGTGAGAGAGAGTGGAGAAGAGATTTTAAAAAACACTGAGATATATAGAAAAGACAGAAAAATATTAATAGCTCTTGACAAATACAAGGCTCATGGTATTGATATAATTTCACCAAATGCACTGAGAATCAGTGCAGATACACAGGACAAACTTTGTGCAATATTTTTCACGATGTCACTGGAATGAGGCAAAGAGTCAAGGGAACGGAAAAGGGAAAATGTCGTACCAATCTATAAGAAAGAAGACTGGAAAGAGGCAACGATCTACAAGCTGGTCTGAATAACGAATGTCGCCTGCAAGGTTCTAAAAAAGATTATCAGAAAGCAAATGGATGACTTGCAACAAAGAAGAAAATATCTAAGTGAGAGACTACACGGTCTTAGCAAAAGAAGGTCACGTGTGTAACAAAACTTCAAGAAATCTACGAGAGAGTGAGCTTTATCATAGACAAAAGGGAAGGCTGGGTGATTTCTTTATCTGGGCTTTCAGAATGAATTTGACACAGCACAATGTCGGACTCTGATTAGGAATCTGGATCATCAAGCAGGAATGAAGAGGGGAATCTCCTTTGATGGACAGAAGGTCATCTTGGTGGAAGAGAACAAAGAACAGAGATGAGTAGAGGAGGATCTATTCTTGATTTATACAAATTACTTGCCAAAAGGCATGGATTCCTACCTGAATATGTTTGCAAACTAAGCAAACGTAATAAATGAAGCGAAAAGCGTGGAAAATTGCATAACTTTACAAGGGGACCATGACAAACACCAAATATGGTTCGATATTGTTGAAGAAGTTCAACCCGAGTAGATGTAAAGTAGAGAGAAAGGGCCACAGTGATAGAAGGCATCGATATGAATGTCGTCTATCGAGAAAAACGCTGCAGGAATGTGTGTATGTAGAAGACTTGGGAGTCGATATTGTCCTTAACTTGTTGCTAGAGTGCTACCGAAAGAGAATGGTTAAGTAGACAAACTATACCTGCTAGCAAATAAGAGACTGACACTCAAGTTCATGGATAAAGAAATATTCAGCAAGGCGCTCGCTTCATACATCTGCTTTTCAAGTTTGGTCAACGAAACTAAAGAAACACAAAGAACTGATACAGAAGGTCTAGAGGGGAACAACAGAGACGGTACCAGAATTAAAAGAGGCCAGTTACAGGGAAAGACTTGAGGCTTTAGATTTACCCATCTTGGATGAGAGAAGAATGAGGAGTGACCTGATCACAACCATTAAGTTTGAAAACAGATCGTTTACGTAGACAGTGAACAGTTCTTTGAGAGATTTAGGGCAAGAATGAACAGAGGCCATAACATGGAATTATGCCAGAAACTTGTCAAAAGAGATGAGGGAGTCCTTTTACAGAAAAAGAGTGATGGATGCATGAAAAAAAAAAAAGGTGATTGAAGACCGGCTAATGTAGAAAGCATGCAGAAATCTAACAAACTGTATAATATAGAATGTTGAAGAGGTGGGCCCTAAGAGTATAAAACTCCCTTCCCGTACAAAGTAAGTCGGTAATTAGACACACACACACACACACACACACACACACACACACACACACAAGATTTTGTACCCCATGTTAGTGAGCTGGGTAAATGGTATTTGGATTATGTACTGAATGACAGGCGTGCAAAAGAGAGACTATATTGGATGTGAATGTGTTGATATGGGTAGGCTGTGGGATGTTTGATCATTGCTTGGTGGACGAGAGGGTAAAAGTTTTACGAACTTTAATAAAGCAGGAAATTATATTGGTGGGAAGGTAGTAGAAATGTGTAAGCTTAGAAAAGAAGCTCGTGTTAAGAGTTAGCAGAAGGGTTTGGGTGTAGAATTGTAAGAGGTGAAAGTAAATAAGACTAAAGGAGTGAGTGAGGAATGGGAGGAATCTAAGAAAGCAATGTTGACATGAGTGGAAAAAAGTGTGTGATATGAGGAGGGCGTGCAATACTTGCAGGAAAGTAGTGCACATGATTAGAGGATGTACAAGAGAAAGTGACAAGAGGTCAGTTGGAAGGTGCAGGAACTGAAAATGAGGGAAACTGAGATTCGGGTTGATCAGGTACCAGTAATCTTCAGTGAGAATAAGACAATGCAGTGGAAGGAGGCTTATAGTGTGCATAGCGTGAGAAAAGCTAGAGAGCCGATGGGAACATCGGTCAAGAGGGGAAATGAGGGACAGATAGCAGGCAGAGGTAAGATAAAGAAGAGAGAGGACTGTTGAACGTTTCAGATAATTAGATGGCAAATGTGAGGTGTTTGGGTCGGGAAGGAATGCAAGCCATAGCAAGTAGTTTGGGGAAGAGATAAATGGCGGAAGCCTTTGCTTAAGATGATATGTGGCAAGGCGGCCGGAGCGGATTGGAATGCTGGTTAATTTTTCAGGTAAGGGGGAGACTGTGTAATTGATTGGTTAGTTAGAGATTTTGATGCATGCTTTGTTCATTTTGAGGAGACTGAGGACTGGCAAAGTGCCCGTACAGTATTACTGTATAAAGGCAAGGGAACAAAAAATGAATGATCAAAAATGCAAAGATAAAAGTTTGTTGAGTTCACTTGGTCAGCTATGGGAGAGTGGAGATTTAGAGGGAGGTGACATGCACAGAGCTTCACACTGGGGAGCAACAATGTGGCTTAAGGTGTGGAAGAGGATATCTAGATCAGGCGTTTGCTTTGAAGCTCGTTTTCAAGAAGTACTTTGGGAAGCAAAAAGATTTTTATGTAGCGTTTATGGATATAGATAAAAAAAAAACAGTATATTAGACAAAGATGCTCTGTGGAAGGAATTACTAATACATAGTGTGGAAGGAAGACTGCTAAAAGCAATGAAGAGTTTTTATCAAGAAAGTAAGGCAAAAAAGAGTAAAAAGAGAGAAAGGTGAGTGGTTTTAGTTGAAGGTATGCCTGGGGCAGGGGTGTGTGATGCCACTATGGCCGTTTACTTTGTTTATATATGGGGTAATAAGGGAGGTAAATGGAATGGTCTTGGAGAGAGGAGCTGCTATGCAAGCTTTCGGGGGTAGGATAATAAAATGGGCGTGGGGATGGAGGTTGGAGGGCTTAGGGCTTAGGGGGCTTTCTAAAGGGGGGGGGAGATGGAAGGTGAGCCAGTTGTTGTATGCTAATGATACGGCGCTGGTGACAGATTAGAGGTGGAAACTGCAGAACCCGCTTTCTGAGTTTGGGAGAGTGTATGAAAAGAGAAAGCTGAGAGTCTATACGATTAAAAGAAAACTTACTAGGATTTGCAGTGAACAGACGGGTTAGTTGGAATATAAGTTTGAAAGGAGAGAACCCAAAGGAAGCGAGGTGTATTAGATACCTGGGAGTGGACATGGAAGCAAATGGAACCATGGAAGCTGATGTGAGCCATCGAGTGGATGAAGAGCTATGGTTCTGGGCGCATTGAGATATGTGTGAGGGTAGCGATGAGCATGTTTCACAGTAAGTTCTATAATGATCTACGCAGATAAAAATGTCGTCGACATATCTATAGTAAATCTGGGGTGTCCTGCTCTCAGGTCGCAGTGCTGTAGTTTCGACATAGGACATAAATGCCTGCGCAAAGAGAACCACCAGGGGAGACCCAGTGGCTTTTCCGTCCACCTGCCGAAAAAGCCTGCCTTGCGGACACCTGAAAGGTGCTTCCATGATACAGGCACGTAACATTTCTCTTAATACATTTCTGGAACGAGACCAACGAGAGAGATTACAGTGAATAACACCAAAATCATTACTAGTTGCAGTGATCGCAGGAGACTACAGATACTATAAGTCATTCACATTAGAGAGAAAACACCTGTCATCAACATCCAGACGAGCATATCCACTGCCATACAGCTCTTTGACGGCCCGCCAAGAGAACATACATCTGATGCCACAAGCTACCAAGTCTGTCATTCCTGGACAGGAGGAACGCGGCACTGACCAACCCCATTCTGGGTTACGAAGGTCAGAGAGAATCAGACGAGCCCAAACTGACCTCAGCTCCATATCCGGACAGTAACGGTCTCGTTTGGCCCAACTGTATATTTAGTGATGTACTTTCTATATTCCTACCTCGTGTAGAATTGTTCTTCTGTATTTCCTCAACTGTAAGTTTTTCCATATTTCTGTTTCCATATTTTGTATTTATATTGCAACTCATACTACCCTTCATGATACTGATAATTTGTATCGCTTTTAGTGTTTTCCCTTACTTTTATGCCCTATGTGCTGTGTTATTTTCTAAGTGTGTTTCTTATACATAATCTGTTTTTGCTTTAAATATCATATCCAAGTTTCATGACGAAGTTTTTTTCTCTTTCTTGTAGATCCCTGATGATTCCTATGTAAAGGCGAAAGATTTACTAAAGTAAAATGGATATCTTTGGACAACTGGTGTTTGAGCACCCACCTAATAATATCTAGAAAATTAGAGAACATAAGAAAGAAGGTAAATAACTCTATATATGCGGTCGTATTCAATTCTATGGCCATATATATGTATATATATATATATA
>JAYMFT010138717.1:0-12875 GCA_038088735.1 Panulirus argus
TATATATATATATATATATATATATATATATATATATATATATATATATATATATATATATATATATATATAATTCGCACCCGCCTTCGTCTTATCCTCGTTGGCGAATGTGGCTTAAGGAAGGGTTCGGACGCTAACACATCCATGGTTTGTGCTATATGTAGTCAAGACAACCTTCCATAGTGAGAGATATTATCATTATCTATTTAGAAATAAGATTCAGGGAGAAAAATGTAACAAATTACAATAATTTATCGAAGAGACTATCTATATGCGATTCTACAAAAGAGAGGAAATACGGTGCAAGGATTCGGACGCAAGTACATCGATTGTAAACAAAAGCTGATCAGCTGAAGACGATCAGCTGACTTCTGAGAGACGACGACGCTCTGGCGGAATTGAGTTTGACGCCGTTAGGAGGGGCTTCTGGCTATCTTACCTCCACTGCACCGTAACGAATACCCTCCACCATTAGTAAAGAGAGACTTAAATCGAAGTCCGATAAAAGCATTCATGTGAATCAGCGATATTACGAGAGGTAAATGACCATGTAATGTTGGTACGACAAGTGAGAAATATTCGACAGTGATCTTTTTCTCTGAGGTTAATGGCTAGGATTTAAGTTGAGGATCGTTGGAATGTTCAGAATATCCTACATGGCTTCTCTCTGGCGGGATCTTGACTTGATGACTCATGTCTTGATGAATCACATGTTTGAATTAAACGAAGCCGCGTTATGTTTCTTAACCATTAACCGTAAACAGTATTTGTCACAGAGTATCGCAAGCATTACATATATATATATATATATATATATTGAAGGCCTTACTTAACCTTCATGGGCTCAGATGCACTCACTGACTAGCATATCATTACCCATTACACTCATGGAGTCCCAGTTAACAGGTTTGTTTCCAAATGATAAATTTACACCTTCAGGGGTGAAGTCTTAAATAAGTCAAAACGTTTCTGCTTGATAATTGTGACTGTTATGGTCTTACTGTGTATCACTATATTTTTGTTATTGCATTTATTTGCAACCCTTATTATGTATGACTGAAGTCTGTAATGATACCAGACATCATGTAACAAGGTATATTAAAACCCAGTAAGATACCAAACACTGTGTAACATGGTGTATTGAGCCCCATCATGATACCAGACACCATGTAACATGCTGTTTTGAAGCCCATTTATATTGGCAGATATTATGGTTGGCATTGCAGATCAAAATTGGTTGAGTGAGAAATTAGATGGTTTCACTACTGTAAAGGATATTGGGCTTAGTTGATGCAGACTATCATTTTGGTTGTTGGCAAGTATTGTATGGTTAAAGTGGGTGTACATACGCATACAAAGAGAAAGAAACTTAGGCAAGATAGATTTAGTGGGCCGTGTATGTACATGAGCAACATGTGAGTATGGAAAACAATGCTGTGGCCAAAATTTTAGGAAAGGCAACTTCTTTGTAGAGCATCATTTATTGTATCAAGAGGTGGTATACAGAAAATTCATGTATTGAGGGAAAAAAATATTTGTATGTGGTCATCTTTTATACTTTATCATTATTTAGTGGAGCTTAATTGTGTTGCCATGTTCCAGTAAATTTATCAGTTTTATATCTGTTATTTACCTAATGATTACAGAGACTTCATATTGCAGAAATCATGGCTGAAGGTGAAGGAGCTGATGACCTTCAGACCCTCATTCGTGCAGATGATCTTGAAGGAATTACCGAGGAGTCAGGTGGCAGTGGTGCAGCTCACAATCCTCCCTCCCTCCTGCAGGATGTACCCCCATTCTGGCATCTTCCTGTACAATGTATTGCTCTGGTGCTGGTGACAACAGGATTAGTCATCATGCTGCCAGTATATCTAGAGGTTAGTTTCCCATATCTCATTGCTTTAGTCTTAGTGATGATTGCATTTACTATTGTGCCATTTCTTTCATCTACAGACAGAGCCATAACAGCATCTCAGAAAACACTTACTTGGTGTGGGGTTAAGGCACCTTTTCAACCTTTCTCAAAAAGAAAGCTTTATCTTTGAGGATTTAACCTTTACAGCCACAGTGTTGATGACAGTGCATGTTATACTGCTAGTGTATTGCACAGATGCTAATGACCATAGCAGTAGCTGCCATGTCACAATATATTGTCTTGGTTCTACTGATGGTGGCTGTAGTTGCCACACTGCTCCTGTGAATTGTCCTGGCAATACTGACAAGATTCTGTACCTGCAGTAATGGCACTATATTCCTCTGCCACTTCTGATAACAGATATTGTTGCAGTAGTTTCATTGTATGTTGTCGTAGTGGTAGTCAGCAGTTTTTATGGTTGTATTGTTATTGTGTATTAGCAATGCTGTCAACAGCACTAGTTTTCATACTGTCAATACGTATTGCCCTTGCACTGCTAATAACAGCTGTATATACCTTTAAAACTACTGACAAGAACTCGTCTTACTTCTATTTGACAGCACTAGTTTTCATAGTCAATACGTACTACCTATGCACTGCTGATAACATCAGTATGTTATACCTTTAAAACTACTGACAAGAACTCGTCTTACTTCTGTTAGTTAAACTGAGGTACCTTTTTCTGTGGTAATCTTTCTGAAGTGGTCATATTTTATTTACTAAACTTTTCTAATTAAACCCATGTGAAAAAAAAGAAAATATTTTGAAATGAAATTATTTAAGGATGCACTTCCATCTTGTAAAGTTTAATTAAATATTTAGAGGGATTTCCACTTATGACACTTTGCTTCATTGTGATGTTATACCCATATGGCATCTTCCCCAACATTTTGTTGGTGTAGTCCTCAAGACAATGGCACTAACAGCCATCATCCCAGTCTTTGGCAAGGTAATATCGTAGTCCTGCTCTTAATGACAGTGGCATGTCGTACTTCCAAATACTGAGGAAATTGCTGTGTTGTATATTCCCAGGGTGTTATAATGTCACGATTTCAAATTGTCAGTTCTTCTTAAAGATCACTTTTGTGATACAATGCTGAAGCAGTCATTTTATCACGATTCCTGTGCAAATAATGTTATTCACATCACTCTTGCAATGATCAGCTATGGAAAAAATGTATTTGTTCATGTTTTAAGCACTGTGGGTAGCTGTAACATGTGACTAGTTAAAAAAGTTTTTAAGGACAATCACTGCCCTTGTGGCCATACTTGTAATGAGAAACTGCATATATGATACAGGTGAGGGGATCATGAGATGAGATAGACTCTGTCTTGAATATTGGCAGTTCTAATAGATGGCCAGATAGATGAATAGCTCACAATTTAAATAAATATGAATGTACATTTTTTATTTTGTTAAAATATATCCCACTTTTAATAAACAATGTTCCACTCATTACTTTACTTTGTACTTTCAGTCCATCAATGTTGCTGGAGATGCATACTCTGCTCTCATCTTCACGTCCATCTTCACCGCATTACCCATTGTCCTCTTTGTTCAGCTACGTTACAGTTATTTCTGCCAAGTGTCAAGGCTGGGGCCATCCTCACCTTCTGCTATTCTCAAGACAGGAATGTTTCATGGCATGGCAATGCTTATGATTGTCTTGGCACTGGACAGGAAACGGGTCGTGTGCCATGCTCAAGAACCTCTCATGGGGCTCATGGTCATGTATATGATCATTATCTATTTTTTCTACAAGGGTCCAGGTGAGTCCTTCATTTTATGTGTGAGTGCATCTTACTCTGTATATGATAATGATATAGGTCAGGTGCAAAATACCTTAATGAAACACTGTAATGGTAGATGTATATGACCATGATACTGAAGTGAAATGTTGGACTATAGAAGTGGCACTGTTGACCAAAATGCTGTTCTATCTGTCTGTACAGTATTATTTCTTCATTCCCAGTTTAATAGGGGTGGATCAGGTACAATCATCAACAACATATCCTCAGTCTGTACCCAGAGTGTTCTGACATGGACTTCTACACTTATACAAGCACTTCTTAATTCTTTGCCTAACACTTTTAGTTGATTCATCTGTGAAGACCAAAGATTCCATTCATATCACTTCCTTACACAAATTGCATACATTCTTCTGATCCTTAATCATTCTTCTTATGTCTTCATCCAGATTATCCCCAATTCTAATAATTTCTCTCACTCCATGGTCTATCTTTCCTCCTTATATATGTTCTACTGCAATTCAGTTTATCTTCTTGACCAACCGAGTGTCTTAAGAGATTTAAATCCATTTCTTTCTGATGACTTTTTCACACTACAAGACCTTTGACATCATTTCTATCTATTTATCTATCCTTTGTGTGGGTAGTCACAGCAGAAGAGTCTCCATAACTGGTCATCTGTCTATTCTTGTAATTCCAGCCATACTAAACATATCTTCTGCTCTCATTTTTGTTCTAGTTCATATACACCTGAGCTTAAGTCATACATCACTTTTTATTCCCCTTTTCTTTATGCAACAAACATTTAATTATTTCAACCAGTTATTGAGCATATGAGCACTTTTCCATGCTTCTATATACACTTTCCAGATTCACTCCACTGTAGTCTTTAATCAAAACTTTACTTGAGATTAATTTTCATTCTCCAGAACTGAGTTCACCAAAGATGTTTTCTCTGTGTGGTGTCCTTGGTGGATTATTCTTGGCCATGGACTTCCAGCTGAATAACATGTACCTGTGTCATGGACGAACTAGACTTTCCCCTGAAGATGATGGGGGACACTGGAGTGCACAAGCCCATGCTTTGTGGACTATCGTCTATGCTGCTGCACTGTTCCTTTTTACATTGTCATGGCTCTTGCTTGAAAGAGAGGTGCTGTCAAAGAAGGTGAGCCAGAATTTTGGGTAATGAAGTACTAATGATGCCTCATACTTTCTTTGAACAGCTGAACTGTGGAATTTTCTTCCTTCATTATAGAGCCAGGTCTATAGACACCTTTCTTTTTTTCTCTAACTTGAGCTGATTTTGACTGGGACATGTTATTTGCACATGCCATGTAGATTACTATAAAAAATAAATATAAAAATTAAGTAGTGGCAGGGAATTATAAGTAATACTGTATGTTCATGGCTAACTAAACATCAGTTCCTTGATACTGACAGCCAGTGTTGACAGTATAGCCATAACTTAGAGAAGTCATAACTGTTACTGGGTCTTCAAAGGAAGAGAAAGAACAAGAATAATTTCGTTTCTGAAAAAAAAAAAGTCATATGTGTCAGGAAAAACATCATTTATAATGAGAAAAAGGGAGGTAAAATGTGAAGATAGCAAGCAAAAATGAGGATAGGTTTATAATTCATGTTGGATTATGTTACGACTAGCCCAGTGGCTTAATGAGATAGAATGAAGGTCCAGGCATCTTGCTATGGAGCATGTAAGATGGTTTGATGTATCTTTTTATCAGTGCTAGTAAAAGACAGTGTTCCTCCTGTGTACCTATTGTCTGTAGACCAGTACTCAAGAGTAATGAGAAAAAAGGGGATATGATTCCCTTTAAATTTATAATTATTTTGAAGATTTCCAGGTACTTTACAGAAACAAATAGGAAATGAGGTCGATTGATTGATACACCACTGGATAGAAAGAAATTGGGTTTGGTTTTGATACTTTGGTGGACATTGAACAGAAACAGGTAGGCAACAGGATTGATGGATTGGTATGATTATTGAAAATAAATGGGAAATGGTGAGCAAGGCTGATAGGTTGGTATAGTGAAGGATAAGAGGAAATGGGGTTGTTAGTTTATGCAGCATATGGAGGTAGGCTGTTGGGTTGATAGGTTGGTGTTCTGTTTAGATATAGATTTTAGGCAGGGATGATAAGGTAATTCATTAGATGGAGAGACGTAGGGAGCTGTGTTGACAGATTGGTGCACTAAATTTGAATACGTAGGGAGAAGGGTTGTGAGGTTTGTGTCTGGGATGGTAATAAGAAGGTTGGTAGGTGAGTTAGTTTTATTTTTCCCCTTCCTGCTAAATGCTGAAATGCATTTCAACCCCAATCCAGCCTGGCACAGGAGGACTGAGCATGGTCAGCACAGTTTCAGGACGAATGGCAGCCCCAGGAAGTGATGCAGAGGCACTTATATCTAGTGGTGGGGGAGGAGTGACACTGACAGTGCCCTTACACAACTCAAGTGAAGCCAAGTGGGGCATCCACCTTGTGTGGTTCACTCTAGCCTCACTCACCACCATCATGATGCTCTTCTGGACTGATTTCTTCACTGCATTAGGCAAGGTAAAGTATTCATGCTCAACTGTAAGAAAGTGGGTAGGTGAGGGAGGGCAGCTCTTGGAGTTGTGGGGTATTGTATATAATGGTGAGGAATGTGGATAAAGGAGAGGAACTTTATTTGTGTTGTTGATTGCTGCACTCGATTGTTTTACTTTGTTACTCCTTGCATATCTTTGAATGTTAAAAAAAGCTGATTATTATAATTTTTCTGTTTCCTCTTAGCTTAAGAATATTTTTCTATATCTTCTCAGTTTAGGCTGGTAATACTTTTTCTGCTTCTCAACTTAGGCTGGATCACCCCAGGAATTTGTAAAGTTAACATCTGGTGGTCTACGATGCCACTTTCACTGGGGAGAAGAGTGTGGTCCCACAGCCCTTTACGGCTGGCTTGTTGTCATTCTGCACGTGACATTCCTTGTGCTCATAGGCAGGGTCATGGCTGCTTCCCATTCCATGATCTTCACACTTGCAACAACCTCAGTATCCCTTCCTGTCCAAGCTCTTTGGTGGGCACTGTTCACCACTGGTGGCCATTTTGGTATCCACTGGCATCCACAGGTGAGATTCTTCTGTAGTTAGTGCTTTGATAAAGAAAAATAAAAGTAAAAAGGTAACAACCCACAGGAAACTGGTTATTCCTGACTTTTGTTACCATGCAGGTTTGGGGACTAGCTTTATTAAATTAATTTCCACAAAACTGAACATATCTTTAAATACTTAATCCACCAGTGTAAATAGGAATAAGGCTAATGACAATATATGTATATCCCTGGGGAGAAGGGAGAAGGAATACTGCCCTTATATTCCATGTACGTCATAGAAGGTGACTAAAATGGGTGAGAGCTGAGGGCTGGAAATCCTTCCCTCCTGTTTAACTTTTTCAAAAGAAGGAACAGATAAGGGAGCCAAATGAGGATTTTTTCCTCCTAGGCTCAGTCATCTGTTCCTGACTCTACCTCACTAATGCGGGAAATGACGAATGTGAAAATATATATACATATATTTTTTTTCATACATACTCGCCGTTTCCTGCATTAGCAAGGTAGCGTTAAGAACAGAGGAATAAGCCTTTGAGGAAAAATCTTCACTTGGCCCCATTCTCTGTTCCTTCTTTTGGAATAGTGAAAACAGGAGGGGAGGATTTCCAGCCCTCCGCTCCCATATTTATATACGAGTAGGAAAAGAAGAGAGTGACTGGTTCCCAGTGAAGGTCGGTCTGCGTCAGGTGTGTGATGTCCCCATGGTTGTTTAATTTGTTTTTGGATGGGGTAGTTAGAGAAGCAAATGCAAGAGTTTTGGGGAGAGGAGCCAATATGCAGACTTTTGGGGATGAGAGGACCTGGGAAGTGAGTCAATTGTGTATCGCCTATGATACAGCACTGTTTGCTGATTCGATTGAGACACTGCAGAAGTTGGTGACTGAGTCTGGAAAAGTGTGTGAAAGGAGAAAGCTGAGAGTAAATGTGAGTAAGAGCAAGGTTATTAGATTCAGCAGGGTTGAGGGACGAGTTAGTTGGGGAGTGAGTTTGAATGGGGAAAAGTTGGAGGAAGTCAAGTGTTTTAGATATCTGGGAGTGGATTTGGCAGCAAATGGAACTATGGAAACGGAATGAGTCATACGGCGGGGGAGGGGGCGAAGGATCTGTGAGCGATGGAGAATGTGTGGAAAGAGAGAACATTTTCTCGGAGAGCAGAAATGGGTCTGTTTGAAGGAACAGAGTTCCAACAATATTATATAGTTGCGAGGCATGGGCTATATATAGAGTTGAACAGAGGAGGGTGGATGTATTGGATTTGAAATGTTTAAGGAAAATATGTGGTGTGAGATGGTTTGATCGAGTAATGTAAGGGTAAAAGTGATGTGTGTTAATAAGAATATTGTGGTTGAGAGAGCAAAAGAGGGTGTGTTAAATGGTCTGGACATATGGAACGAATGAGTGTGGAAAAGTTGTGAAAGATCATATATATCTCAGAGGAGGAGGGAACAAGAAGCGAGAGACCAAATTGAAGATGGAAGGATGTAGTGAAAAATTTACTTACATTACTTACATTATTTGCTCGATCAAACCACATCACACAACATAATGTCTTGGAACATTTCCTTTCCAACACATCCACCTCCTCCGTATAACCCTATCTACAGCCCATACCTTGCTACCATATAGTATTGTTGGAACTACTATTCCTTCAAACATAACCATTTTTGCTCTTCGAGTTAACGTTCCCTCCTTCCACACATTCTCCACCACTCCCAGAACCTTTACCCCACCTACACCTTATGACTCGCTTCCGCTTCCATGGTTCCATTTGCTGCCAAGTCCACTCCCAGATATCAAAAATACTACAATTTTTCCAATGTTTCTCGATCGAAACTTACATCCCATCTAACTAGTCCCCTCATATTCACAAGTGAAGAAACATCTCGAATAACGCAACCAATGAAAACGTTTCAAGGATATGATGAAGAAGAGATGAAGGTTAGAGAAATAAAGAACTCTAAAAAACTGAGATACCTAAACCAACTAAATCCTAACAAATCCAACGGCCTAGATTAATTAGCTCCAAGATTTTTAAAAGCGGTCAGGAGACAGCTTATGTACCCAAAAATCAAAATATTCAACAAATATCTATAGGATGGTCAGGTGCCAACTGACTGGAAACTAGCAAATGTTATTCTTTATATAAAATGGGAGACAAAAAGTGTGCCTTGAACTACCAACCAAGCTAGCTTTACGTCAGTGTTAGGTAAAACGACGGAAGAAATATAAGACATAAAATTGTCACTTTTCTAGAGGATCTCAAAATTATATCGGACAACCAACACGGTTTATGCAATAAAAGATCCTTTCTGACAAATTTCATGTAATCTTTTAATGTTATTCATCATAACTGGGACGAAAGAGTACTGTGTGATGTACTATATTTAGATTTCGAATAGGCTTTCGATAAAGTACCTCACAAGAGACTTTTACGTAAAATCAAAGCACACGGAATCGGTGAAGAACTCTACATGGATCAAAGACTCTCTTACCGGAAGAAAGCAGCGTGTAGTATTAAACGGTCAAGCCTCAGATTGGCTTGACGTAACGAGTGGTGCTTTACAGGGGTCGGTCCTAGGCCCAATTCTTTTCATAATATAAATTAATAACCTAGAACTCGGTACCATATCTAATATCTCCTAATTTACTGACGATACTAAACTAGGAGGTGGATATGTTAATAAGCGGGACTGCGAAATGATTCAGAGATCTTAACTTACCAGCAGTGGTCAGACAAATGACAAATGAAGTTTAATGTAGACAAGCGTAAAGTTTTGCACTTTGGAGACAAGAATATACGTTACGATTACAAACTATTCGGTAACTCTCTAACTAAAGAAATGAAGAAAAGGACCTTGGAGTTGTCATTAGCATCAATCTGAGGTACTCTAAACTGTGTCAAGGGGTAAGCAAAAAAGGCAACCAAATAGGTTTCATAGCCAGAAACAATCCTCACACTTTACAATTCTCTATTAAGACCACACCTTGAATATGCAGTCCAGTCTTGGTCCCCAAACTATAAGAAAGACGAGGAAAAATTAGAGTAAGTACAAAGACACGCGACAAAACTGATTGCATCCCTCAGACATCTGGAATACGAAGAGAGGCTAAAATGTTTGGATCTCTTTTACCTTAAAGACAGTAAACTTCGCGGCGACTTAATCCAAGTGTCCAAAATTCTGAACAAGTTCGATAAAGTAAATCTCGAATATGTTTTCGAAATACAAGAAAATATGATTACCAGGACAAATGGAATAAAACTGAAAGATAAAAGATGTAATACGGAAGTGAGAAAAAACTTCTTCTCCTATAGGTGTGTTAAGCGCTGGAATAAGCTACCGGCAGACGTACTGAATGCTATGACTATATATACCTTTAGAAGTTTTTTGGACTAAAATGTTTTAGATTCAGGTATACTGTCAGAAAAAACGACAAAAATATACTGTATAAACGACAGCGGTAACGGGAACAGTAGAAGGCTAATGTACAGCAGCGGGGAGCTGGTGATAGCTTAAAAAACTGCTGAGAGGAACCATATTTTCTTGTTAAACTACTTCTTCTCTTTTACTAAAAAACCCAGTCGTAGGCCAATCAGGCCTCCTGTTTTCTGAATTCCTCAGGTAACTTCATGTAAACTCAACCCTGCTGAATCAAATAACCTTGCTCTCCTTCATATTTACTCTCAACTTTCTCCTTTCACACACTTCTCCAGACTCAGTCAACAACTTTTGCAGTTTCTCACTCGAATCAGCTACCAGCGCTGTACCATCGGCTAACAAACACTGATTCACTTCCCACGCCTTCTCATCTCCAGCAGACTGCATATTTGCTCATCGTTCCAAAACTATTGTATTTACCTCCCTAACCACCCCATCCAAAAACAAAATAAACAACCATGGAGACATCCAACACCGCTGCTGCAGACCGACCTTCACTGGGAACCAGTCACTCTCCTCTCTTCCTACTCGTACACATGCCTTAAACCCTTGATATATACTTCTTTCTGCTTCTAGCAGCTTACTTCCCACACCACATGTCGTCTTTATGTCCATAAATGCTACATGCAAATCCATCTGTTTTTCTAAGTATTTTTTATATACATTCTTCAAATTAAACAACTAATTCGCTCATCCTCTACCAATTCTAAAAACCACACAACTCCTCCCCAGTCTGATGTTCTGAACATGCCTTCGCCCTCTCAATCAATACCCTTCCACACAAATTTCCAGAAATACTCAACAAACTTATGTATGCTTCTGTAGTTTGAACACTCATCTCTATTACCTTTGCCTTTGCATAATTGCACTATACATGCATTCCACCAATCTTCAGGTACTTCATCAAGATCCACATATACATTCAATATCCTTACCAATCAATCAACAACACAGTCACCCACTTTCTTAATAAATCCAACTGCAATACCATCGAATCCCGCCGCCTTACCGGATTTCATCTTCCGAAAGGCTTACACAACCTCTTCTCTCTTCACCAAAAGGCTCACCACCCCGACCAAAGCACCCTACCTCTGCCAATCTATCATCAAACACATTCAACAATCCTTCAGAATACTCACTCCATCTCCTCCTCCCTCCATCACTTCCCCTCTTGCCCCCTTCACCGATGTTCCCATATGTTCCTTTGTCTTACATATATTATTTACCTCCTTCCAAAACATCTTATTATCCCTAAAGTTTAATAATATTCTCTCACCCCAAATCCCATATGCCCCATTTTTCTACCCTTGCACCATCTTCCCACATCTCCCAATCATTTGCACTCCTTCCTTGTAAGTAACGTCCAAGCGCATCTCTTTTCTCTTTCAATAATAACATTCCTTCTTTTTCCCACCACTAACTACCCTTTCTAATCTTCCCACCTTCTTCCTTTCTCATACGACATGTATCTTTTACACATGCCATCACTGCTTCCCTATATACACCCAATTTCTCAACCACTCCCCTCACATCATTTGCTCTCACCATTTGCCGTTCCATACTCAGGATCTCCTGGTATATCTTTACACAATTCTTCTTTCCAAGCTCACTTACTCTCACCACTCTCTTCTAACCGACATTCTCTCTTACTTTTTGAAAACCACTAGAAATCTTCACCTTCTCCTCCTCAAGAGAGTGATCAGACATCTCACCAGCTACCACTCTCAGCACATTTACATCCCAAATTCTCTTTTTTACACTCCTATCAATTCATACGTAATCTAACAATGCCCATCTACCATCTGTCCAACTAACATATGTATGCTTGTGTATAAATCATTTTTGAAACCAAGGATTCCCAATCACTAGTCTTTTTTCAACACACAAATCCACAAGCTCTTCACCATTTCCATTCACAACACTGCATATCCCGTGCGCACCAATTGTATCCTTAACTGCCACATTAATCACCTTCGCATTCAAATCATCCATTGCTAATACCCAGTCTTGTGCACCAAAACTGCTGACACAATCACTCAGCTGCTTTCAAAACACTTGTACTCATTATCTTTCTTCTCATGACCAAGTGCATAAGCACCAATAATCACCCATTTCTCACCATCCACTCTCAGTTTTACCCTCATTAATCTCGAACTTGTTTCCTTAAACTCTATCACACACTCCCACAACTCCTGCTTCAGGAGTAGTGCTACTCCTTCCTTAGATCCTGTCCTCTCACCAACCCCTGACTTTATTCCCAAGACGTTTCCAAACCATTCTTCCTCCTTACCCTTGAGCTTCGTTTCGCTCAGAGCCAGAACATCCGGGTTCCTTTCCTCAAACATACTACCTATCTCTCCTTTCTTTTCACTTTGGTTACATCCACTACCATTCACACTCCCCAATCTGAGCCTTCGAAGAGGATGAGCACTTCTCGCTTGAAGCCTTTTACTGTTTCCCCTTTCAGAAATTGAAATACAAGAAAGGGGAGAGTTTCCAGCCCTCGCTCCCGCCCCCTTTAGTCACCTTGTACGACACGCGGGGAATACGTGGGAATTATCCTTTCCCCTATACCAAAGGAGATATATATATATATATATATATATATATATATATATATATATATATATATATATATATATATATATATTTTTTTT
>JAYMFT010138728.1:0-12875 GCA_038088735.1 Panulirus argus
ATATATATATATATATATATATATATATATATATATATATATATATATATATATATATATATATATCTTTTTTTATGCTTACAAAAGCACTGAACAGACAACGACCACGTTACAACGGCTTATCATTATTATCATTATTCCGCAAAATCAATCGAATAATCAATACTCTTTAATCTCCGCAGTCCAAATGCGGGAAATTAGCACCAGATCACCCCATAATTGTTACTCATGTCACGTGCGTTACTCCCATGTTACTACATTGCTACTACATATCATTATGTACGTTTATTATGTTATCAACATGTTACTATACATCGTTATGTTAAACCATGTTCCTATTTACTATCACGTTACTAATATGTTACATCATTTTATTATTACCATGTTACTCTCATGTTACTTTATGTTATCATCACGTTACTATCACGTTACTATACATCATTATGTTACTATATGATATTATCACGTTACTGCTATGTTATTATGTTGCCATCATGCTACTATATGTTATCATGACGTTACTGCCATGTTATTGTTATTATCATGTTACTATGTTACTATAAGTTATCATGTTACTATCATATTCCTATATGTTATTACCATGTTGCTCCCATGTTACTAGAAATCACCATGTTACTACCATGTATTTTCATGAATTTATTACCCCCAAGGGGCGACTTACCTAGTAACAGGACCATGAGGCCAAGCATTATGTACAGAGGAACTCATGTCTTGCAGGCGGTGTTTAGTTACGTATATTGGAGTTTATAGAAAAAAAAATTATATATATATAAAAAAACAATACAGTTGTTAGCATCCACCAAAGTGTGGATGTCGCACAAGAATGAAATCTAAATGATTGTCTATGAGTAGATAAGTACATATCATCATTCAGGGACTGTCCCTGAGGCAGTAGGTCCCTGAGTGAGGGACACTCAAGGCAGTAATGCCGAAGGTTGTTGGCGTTGGAACGGTCACACAATATGCAGGAGGGAGGGGAGTGGGGCGGACACGTCACCTGCTTCAGAGACTTGCCAGACAGGTCGATATCCTAGTCGAAGTCGAGCAGACACAACATTGTGCCTGCCAAGCCCTAAGTCCACGACGACGATGCTTGGGAGGCGACACGGGAGAGTGGTCGTAGCGTTGGACGGACACAACTCCGAGTCCGCTCACAGCATTCCTGCGATGGAGTGCAGGGAGAAGAGCCGCTGAATGTATTCTCCTCTTGTAGCAGAGAAGGGAGGATGTAGCATTATCAAGGTGGTGGAGACAGTCCACAAGCATTTTCTGGGAGGAGGTCGACAGCGTCGTTGGCTGCAATTCCGACATGCGAAGGAATCCGCAAAAGCTGCATGATACACGAGGATTTTCATGGGCTTGAGACTTAGTGACGTAAGATATGTTGACCCAAGCAGTGGCTTGCGGGTTCTGGAGACGGGGGATAGCTCGATGGGCAGACTGAGAGTCACAGGTAACTGTGCCATTCAGTCTTCGGTGAGAGAGGAAACTAACTGCATGCAGGAGTCCCCTGTAGCTCACAGTGGGTAGAGCCAGACGAGTCCGGTAGTCTGCGACCGACCCAGCCCCCCAAACGGTGGGTCCACATCGGGTTAGTAGATGGCGCATCCCGCACTCCCGTCTGCTTGCAGGGAACCGTCGACGCAGAGGTGGTGCGCAGAAGGAACTGAGGAGGACACTCTTGAGATGGCCTCCGGAGCTAGTCGTTTCTGGAGGAGTGGAAGCTCTGCCTCGGATGTAGGGGTAAAGGAGACTACAGGAAGAGGAATCCTACAGGGAGGTGGACCATGATCAACTTCGGTCACGAAAACATTAATATCAAGTCTCTGTGGGATGGAACTGGAACGGACTGAATCAACAGGGGCGCGATCGCCAGGCCGAAGTTGGGGTCGCTGTGCGACAGGGTCATCAAGTGAAGTTCTAATGACGCGAGAATAATGAAGGGGCGGGATAGGGAGAGTGAAGGCATTTGACGCTGAGGTGGGATATTACTACGTACTAAGATATGTCACTATCATGTTCCTATATAGTGGTCGTGGTGGTGATATTCCGTGTTCATAGCGGCGGTGGTCGTCGTGTGGATGGAAGCGGTTGTAGTGGTGGTGGTGGTGGTGGCAGTGGTCGTGCGAATGGTAGTGGTTATCGTGGTATTCACCATAACCATAAAGACGACCCAGCAAACACCAACAAGGTGGTAGCAGGGGGCAAAGCGTCCAACATGACCCACAACCGCTGCTTCTCACGTTCTACAACCCACAACCACCGCATCTCTCGTTCTACAACCCATAACCGCTGCTTCTCACGTTCTACAACCCAAAACCACTGTTTCCCTTGTTCTACAACTCACAACCTCTGCATCTCTCGTTTTACAACACACAACCATTACACCTCTCGTTCTACCACACAATCGCTGCATAGCTCGTTCTATAACACACAACTGCTGCATCTCACGTTCTACAACCCACAACCACCATATCTCTCGTTCTACAACCCACACCCGCTGCATCTCTCGTTCTACAACCCACAACCGCTGCTTCTCATGTTCTACTACCCACAACAACTACATCCCTTGTTCTACAACTCAAAACCTCTGCATTTCTCGTTCTACAACCCACAACCATTGCACCTCTCGCTCTACAACACAACCGCTACATCTCTCGTTCTACAACACAACTGCTGCATCTCACGTTCTAAAGCCCACAACCACTGCATCTCTCATTCTACAACCCACAACCACCACATCTCTCGTCCTACAACCTCGCATCGCGTCACGGGATCCATCCGAACAACGCGACCCATATTCCAATACTCTTCCTGTGGTACTACACAGTTAACGATGTACTTAAAAAATGCTGTACTTCATCGACTTGGACGCCTATAGGCTTTATAAAGTGTACATAGAGAGTACTTACTTACAAGTATTTACGCCGATATTTCGCCGAAATGCTGGGCTAACGCAAATGTAAGTCACCTCGCTTTATGTGCGAGATGGAGAGACTGTACTGTTATATCTATGTCCTGAGAACCAGCAGTCAGTCCACGCGTGGGTGAGGCAGACAGAAAATGCAGCTACCTGGGCCAAAGGAAGGACACCTGACAGCCACTAAAGTGCTGGCTCACTCTGCAGCCGTCACTGACCCTTGCGATACCTAGGAGGGAGAGAGAGAGAGAGAGAGAGAGAGAGAGAGAGAGAGAGAGTCTGCCTATCTACAAGTACCTAAAACGAAGTTTTCCCAGAAATGGCTTAGTATATGCGTGGCGCTCAGCACACACACACACAAACACACACAGAGTCAATCCTTCGTATATCGTAGGTACTTAAAGGGACTCCAATATGGGCGGTGGGTGGAGGGGGGACAGCTGTATGGGTGTTAGTTCTGACGATCTACTACGTCGCTGGGAGTACAGATGTACCCAATTAAAGAGACAATTGTTCAGCTTCCAGTTCTTTTATTTACTGATTTAAAAGTGCAGTAAAATTCCACCCACACATTACACGTTATTTGTACGCATTAAAAGTTATTAGTACAATATACTACATCATAGCGGTACCCATAGTGTGTAATATGTAATCATTTACTAATCTAGATTCCCTAACAGTAATTATGTTTTACATACTCCACAATATATTGTGTATTTAGAGTCATATTCCCAGCACTATGGCCTCAAGGAGAATTCATACATTTATTACGAACATAATAATAATAATTATTATTATTATTATTATTATCAATATCAGTCATTATTATCATTCCGTAAAACCTTTCTTTAGGGCTTTTGCAGCTTCAAAGCTGCGCACCACGCAGAAGCAGGGTGAAGTGGGTTTTCCTGGGGCGAGGCTGTTCTTGCTAAAAGCTATGCACTTTTCCGTCCGCTGACGGTGATAAAGCCTAACGTAAATACTTTTTTTCTTGCAGTACCAACCTGCAGTCAGGCTCCGTTACCACACTTCATACAGTATTAAAAAAAAAAAAAATAAAGGTTAACATAGAATTTTCCAGGCACAATATAAGCAGTTGGTACACGTGCACCTGAGCACCGTCGACATGCCAGGGGGTTCGACTCCCACGCTCGCTGCTCACCCTACTAACTCTTCCCTCCGACATCCGAGGAGTAATCCTACTCGACACAACATAAGACAATTAACGTAGTACGCCCTCAGCTGGCAGCCCTTTTCACTGTGTACTTACAGAATGCTTACAATTTATTGGTACGTCTTTTGCAATGAAGGAGGGGCTTGGACGGAAGAGAGGCATTGGCGTTAAGTCTGGGCAATGAACAGAACAAACATCTCTTGTTTACGTGTGTGACGCTCTTGCTGCTCCCACACCCCACATTAATTACCGGATTTATTCATTCCTTTTGGCCATGATCTCATTGACGGCAACTGCTCCTCATATAATGAGGCTTCCGAGCTGCGGACGAATCCCGTAGCGGAAGGACCTCCATGCCTCGGGTTACCAAGCGCCGCAGGTAAGTGCATCACTAACATCAAAAGCGAGTGAAAACGTGGCTCAAGCCGAACGCCAATATATAAAGCCTCGCTTTCTCAAGTCTTATGCTGCACGCTTAAAAATCCATACACCGTTACTGTATTTCCTTGTCATTTGAATTTTCATGAATTGTATTTCTTTCTTATTTCTTTGTCTTCGATACACATATTTTTTCCCTATCTGTTCTTTGCTCTGCAACATCTTATATAAATATATGTAATGCGCATCACGGAAGCACAAAAGATTTTATCACACTAATAGTTAAACATTACAGTATCTAACAGTATGAGATGTAAAAAATGTAGATGAAAATAGTTATCAGGAAAAGCACTGCCCCCTCCCCAGTTTTTCCTGCAACACGCCCCACCCTCGTTTTTCCTATAATTAAATTCTTCCTTCTTTGTCTTAAGCTAAACCGGCCGTAGGTTGGGACCACGTCTACTGCTGAGTAGTATCACGGAAAAGCATGACTCCTCATTTGTCTCCTGTCTCGTCCTGCCTCATGCAGAACTCTTGCAGGCAACCCCAGGTGGGTGGGACACCACCACACACCAACCAACGCGCCACACACACACACACACACACACACACACACACACACACACTCGCTCCTTGCAAACAAAAACTTAACAACGATGCGTTATGTACGAGGAATCTCAACGACATTCTTCTAATCTCCGCCCAAACCGTAACCACGACACTGCAACTAATTACAAAACAACGCATGATTCAGGAGTACGCTGGTTGCCACTAGGAAAATTAATGATACATAATGATACAGAGATACATTATTTCTGTATCCCTAAAGATGTCTCTTTGTCCATGTGGTTACCAGCATATATATATATATATATATATATATATATATATATATATATATATATATATATATATATCCTTCTTACGCAGAATACTCACTGATTCACCTCATCCCACCGGAGAGGCTGTGGGGAGCTGCTGGTGTGGGGGGACTGAGCCCGAGCCCAAGAAACAAATGGGTCACACTGCTGACCGCTACACCTCGATTGCTTGACTGAGACTCCATCACCCACGTACTGTTGACAGGCCTACGCTTGCCAACGGCAGTGAGAGATGGGCGGATTGCCTGCACGCGTCCCCACCGGGGCTTCCTGGGGAAAGCGGACGCACGCCGTGATGGACACGCGCGCGCAAGAAAATAAATGCAAGCACAAAAGTCGCGTCTTGTGCTGTGAGGCGGTAACCCCACACGGTGAACACGTCACTGGCGCCGTCCTGTCCCTAAAGCATGGCGCGCGCACCTCAGTCGCGTCCAATGTCTCCGTCGCTCCCTATTCTTCTTCCCTCCAACCACCTTATTTCCTTTTCCTTATCTAGAGAGGAAGGAAAAGAGTGACCGAGGAGCCATCTTGAGACATTAATGCCCAATCTATACTTGACCTGAACACAATGCATCTATCGAGCGGCCCACGGGACGCGCTCCGGTCACGTCATTCTCCGAGCCAGGGTCGTGAGGTCCACCTCGACGCCATGCTGTCGCAGGAGCACACGAACGTCAATACTTAATTCGTCGTCCGGCGCTGAGTAACCGAAGGGTTACGGGCAGGAGCGAGTGGTCCTAACCCCTCGCCTGACAAACACCAGCAACACAAACACGGCCACGGAGCGTATCGCCTTGTGGTGAGTCACCAAGTGGGCGGAGGTGGGCCCCTCTCCTCCCCCCCTACCTCAACGACTGCCCGAACCACCACGTTGTGACGCAAGACCCTGGTGCCATCACGTGATGACGCAGCACCCTGGTGCCACCACGTAGTGAAGCAACACCCCGGTGCCACAACTTGTTGCAACACCAGGCAGGGTAACCATCACACAAAAGGGTTTCCCATTGTGTTGAGAACAACAGTTGCTTCCCCCCCCCCCCCGCTGTTTAACGGGTGACGGAAGGCCCTTGTGGTGGCAACCCGGGCCGTGTAAGGTCAAGGTGCTATGCTACGGGCATGACCACCACAGATGCAGAGGTCAGGTAAGGTCGAGCGCTGGCCGACACCAGAGGTAAGGCAATGTAAGGTAAGGCAAGGCAAGGCAAGGTAATGTAAGGAAGACGTAGCAGTTACCAAGGCAAAGGTAAATTAAAGGCTGACCTTAGTCTGTATTCATCTGCAATATACAAGAGTATCTCTGTAACATCAACACTATGCAACAGTATCTCTCAGCCATCAACACTATGCAATAGTATCTCTGTACCATCAACACTTTGCAACAGTATCTCTCTGCCATCAACACTATGCTACAGTATCTCTGTACCATCAACACTATGCAACAGTATCTCTCTGCCATCAACACTATGCAACATTATCTCTGCCATCAACACTACGCAACAGTATCTCTGTACCATCAACACTACGCAACATTATCTCTGTAACATCAACACTATGCAACAGTATCTCTCAGCCATCAACACTATGCAACAGGATCTGTACCATCAACACTATGGAACAGTATCTCTCTGCCATCAACACTACGCAACATTATCTCTGCCATCAACACTATGCAACACTATCTCTGTACCATCAACACTATACAACAGTATCTCTCTGCCATCAACACTATGCAACATTATCTCTGCCATCAACACTATGTAACAGTATTTCCCTACCAACAACACTATGCAACAGTGTCTACCATCAACACTATGCAACACTATCTCTGTACCATCAACACTATGCAACAGTGTCTCTTTGCCATCAACACTATGCAACAGTATCTCTGTATCATCAACACTATGCAACAGTATCTCTGTACCATCAACGCTATGCAACAGCATCTCTCTGCCATTAAACACTATGCAACAGTATTACTGTACCATCAACACTGTGCAACAGTATCTCTCTACCATCAACACTATACAACGGTATCTCTCTATCATCAACATTTTACGACAGTATCTCTCGATCATCAAAACTCTCTCTCTACCATCAACATTATATACGTCAGTATCTCTCTACCATCATTATACGACAGTATCTCTCGACCATCAACAGTAAGAAGTGTCCTACATGCAGACAAGGAAAACTTTGAGGGTTAACTGATGTGGTGGCAAGTCGAGTCTTTCCTGGTGTACGGCTCGACTGTTCACGAACAGCCGTCCCGTCCCAGTGTTGTCTCGTCACTTGACTGCCTTGAATAATCCAGCCAACAGTCAAACGCATATAGTACTGGGATATTACTCGTATATCATGTGTATCGCGATGTTCTCCATTGCACTGGGATGTTCTTCTCTAACGTACTGGAAACTAATGTTCAGGAAGGTTCTCCAATGTTCTGGGATGTTTATTAATGTATTAGGATGTTTTCAAAAGCACCTGGATGTTCCCTAATGTACTTATGTTCTCTGATGTACTGGGATGTTCTCTAGAGTACCAGGATCTTCCCTGGGATGTTCTTTAACGTACTGGGATGTTCCCTAATGTACTGGCATGTTCTCTGATGCACTGTTCTGCAATGTGCTAAGATGAACTCTAGTGTAGTGTAAAGTTTTTTAATGTACTGGAACGTTCTCTAATTACTGAAAAGAAGTTCTTTTACGTATGAGGAAGTTCTCTTACGCATGAGGAAGTTCTCTTATGCTTGAGAAAGTTCTTTTATGCTTGAGAAAGTTCTCTTATGTAAAAGGAAGTTCTCTTTTGTGTGAAAGTTCTGATATATGAAGTTTCCTGATGCATGAGGAAGTTATCTAATGTATGAGGCAGTTCTTTTATATATGAAGTTCTCTTAGATATAAGAAAGTTCTCTTATGTGGGAGGAAGTCCTTTCATGCATGAGGAAGTTCTCTTATGCACGAGGAAGTTCTATGTATGAGGAAGTTCTCTTATGCACGAGGAAGTTCTATGTATGAGGAAGTTGTCTTATGTGTGAGGAAGTTCTCTGATGTATGAAGTTCTCTGATGTATGAGGCAGTTCTTTTATGTATGAAGTTCTCTTACGTATAAGAAAGTTCTCTTATGTAGGAGGAAGTCCTCTTGTGCATGAGGAAATTCTGTGCATGAGAAAGTTCTCTTAAGCATGAGGGAGTTCTCTTATGTATGAGGTAGTTCTCTTGTGTATAAAGTTCTTAGAGGTATGAGGAAGTTCTCTTATGTATGAATAAAGTTCTTATGCATGAGGATATTTTAAGTATAAGGAAGTTTTATAATGTATGAGACAGTTATTTTATGAATGAAGTTCTCTTGCGTATGAGGAACTCCTCTTATGCACGAGGAAGTTCTCTTATATATGAGGAAGTTCTCTTATGTATGAGAAAGTTCTCTTATGCATGAGGAAGTTCTAAGTATGAGGAAGTTCTTTTATATGTGAAGTTCTCTAAGGTATGAGGAAGTCCTTATGCACGAGAAAGTTCTCTTTTGTACGAGGAAATTCTCTTAAGCATGAGAAAGTTCTCTTATGTATGAGAAAGTTATGTATGAGGAAGTTCTCTTAAGCATGAAAAAAGTTCTCTTATTTATGAGAAAGTTCTCTTATGTATAAGGAAGTTTTCTTAGGTATGAGGAAGTTCTCTTATGCATGAGGAGGTTCTCTTATGCATGATGAAGTTTTCTTAAGCACGAGGAAGTTCTTTTATGTATGAGGAAGTTTTCTTATGCATGAGGAAGTTATTTTATCTATGAGAAAGTTCTCTTATGTATAAGGAAGTTCTCTTAGGTATGAGGAAGTTTTCTTAAGCATGAAGAAGTTCTCTTATGTATGAGGAAGTTCTCTTAGTATGAGGAAGTTCTTATGCATGAGGAAGTTCTCTAATGTACGAGGCAGTTCTCTAATATACGAGGCAGTTCTCTTATGTATGAAGAAGTTCTCTTAGGTATGAGGAAGTTCTTGAGGAGTTCTCTTATGCATGAGGAAATTTTCTTAAGCATGAAGAAGTTCTCTTATGTATGAGGAAGTTCTCTTATGCATGAGGAAGTTTTCTAATTATGAGGGCAGTTCTTTTGTGTATGAGGAAGTTCTCTTAGGTATGAGGAGGTTCTCTTATGCATGAGGAAGTTCTCTTATGCATGAGGAAGTTTTCTTATGTATGAGGAAGTTCTCTTCTGTATGGGGAAGTTCTCTTATGTACGAGGAAGTTCTCTAATGTATGAGGCAGTTCCTTTATGTATGAAGTTCTCTTAGGTATGAGGAAGTCATCTTATGCATGAGTAAGTTCTCTTATGCACGAGGAGGTTCTCTTAAGCATGAGAAAGTTCTCTTATGTATGAGAAAGCTCTCTTTCGTACCGGAATGACTCTAATGTACTGGAAAGAATTTCTCTCATGTCCGAAGATGTTCTCTGTTCCACCTCGCTGATGACTCGAGCTAGGTGCCTGTGTAACTATGTAAATACCTGTATAACAGATGCTCTGTTGACAGTCATGCACCAGTCACTAACATGGCTCAGTTACACTGTTGGCCGTCATGCAGCTGTCAACAACAGGGCCCAGTAACATGGCTGGTCGTCATGCAGCAGTCAGCAACATGGCCCAGTATCACTGCTGGACGTCATGCAGCAGTCGCCAATATAGCTCAGTGACAATGCTGGCCCTCATGCAGCTTTAACCAATATGGCTCAGTAACAATGCTGGTCGTCACGCAGCAGTCACCAACATGGCCCAGTATCACTGCTTGTCGTCATGCAGCAGTCACCAACATGGCCCAGTATCACTGCTGGCCGTCATGCAGCAGTCACCAACATGGCCTAGTATCACTGCTGGCCGTCATGCAGCAGTCACCAACATGGCCCAGTATCACTGCTGGCCGTCATGCAGCAGTCACCAACATGGCCCAGTATCACTGCTTGTCGTCATGCAGCAGTCACCAGCATGGCTACTAGGCTGACATGCTACATATATCTCTGGTCGATATCAGGCCAAACTTCGTCTAATGATGGTCCCTTGTCACGTAACGCTTTCAAGGCCAGAGGGTCAGTAACCCCCTCGTAACACGCGGGTGGAAGGTAACGCTTACCCCCCCCCCTCCCTTCCAGTAGCCCCCCAGTCCACGTTACCTTTGTTACAAACCCCCGAGTTTAATCTACCAGCACATGTAACGCAGTAACACTGTCGAGTCCCATCCCATGGGCCGAGACCCCACCCTTGTAGCCCGAGACCCACCCTATGGGCCGAGTGTTGGAGAAAGTCACTTGAAACAAAGGAAAATACAAAGCAAAGGAGTCTGCTGTAAAAAGCATGCAATACATGCTACTGTACTGCACCATGAAAGCCATCCGAAAATGTACTCGGATCAGTTACTCTGAAGCGTCTAGCAAAAACATGTACCCTAACAACATCTACCCTAAAGCGTATCCCCTTAAACGCGAACACTCACTTAAAAAAACAATCCCTCCTAAAACGTACCCTTACTTGACACAAACACGGGATTATAAATGACTTGTACCTACCACCTCCCCCCCCCCTCAAACCCACTCCCTCCTCCCTGTACCTCCCAAGTGAATGACCCTCGGTGACCCTGACCTTTGACTCAAAACTCCACATCTTATTCAGACGCTGAACTTTGTATGTCGTACATCTCGTGGTGCCAGATCCAGTCGTAACTACGCACGCCCGGGCGGCTGTACGCACAGACGCACACCCTGGCGCATTTACTGGCGGACGGACGTACGCACGCACGGGCGCATGTACTGACGGACGCAAGCAGGAAAGCAAAACATTATACTGTCTTACAGCAAAAACCGCAAAAACGTGTATCAAAGTCCATTTCAAAACACATCTTCTACAAACTTTTATATCGCATGACTTCCCAGAGAAATCCCTCACCTGACATACAGCCTTGCTCTACAGCGCAAAATCCATCACAGAAATATGTGCTGTGTGAACCATTTGCCTCGCATGCACACCTTGCCCCTCGCCTATTGAAATCCCGTCCCCAACCCACGGTACGCTGCATGAAATTAAATGTGTGATCTGCCTTGTTGAGAACGATGATAATAATATACCTTGCACGTCCAGTCCAGGCCGTACCCAGGAGTTCCCAGGCTGGAGAGAGAGAGAGAGAGAGAGAGAGAGAGAGAGAGAGAGAGAGAGGTTATAATTTAAGGCCAAGTGACAAGAACACGTAACATAAGTGATGTAACAACTGGCTCGAAAATAGAACAGAAGCAACGCTCAAGGCTCATTCGTTATTAGCTTTACGTTTAGATAATTATAAAAGTAATTAGAGATGACTGAAGGATTTATAATGTTTGTTGTAAAAGACGCGTGAGCAGTGTATGAGTCATGGCTTCCTGCACCTCCCTCATGTAGCTAGCCTGGCACTCCTAAAACAAACACAGATGTAATAAAACAAATTACATTCCTCTAAGTAATGTCACTCTTTTCCTTAGTTATTAACATACTTGCTTCGTCCGTTATTAATGGCATTACCCATGTAAACCAGTAGTTACAAATATATTTGCCTGGCACGTCATTAAAGTCACTACCCGTGTTAACCAGTTAGGACAAACAGTCACATTCTGCCCAAATGTTCAATGAATAAGTGGTTCTCCAACTGCGTGGCGGTAGAGAGACTTTCCTGTGGCGTGAGGAGGGGTGTCCGGTGCCAGCAGGCCTCTGGTGTTCCCGGTAACCTCTCTTCTAAATCTGCGGGAGGCTGACGAAGGCGCGTGCAAGGTCATCGATTATTATACGCAGGCCACCACCAGCAGCAGCAGCAGCAGGGCGGTGGTGCACCCTGCCTAAAGCCCGCCGCCGTTGCTCTTCCTCCACCTGCATTTCTTGTCCTGTATTGATCGCCTGAAGCAGCCTAGTGTAATGGTATTCAAGTAGGTAAGATAAGAAGGGTCAACAGAGCTGCCATCACTTCCACTTTGGCTGATTAAAGCCGCAGGGTAGTTAAAGGCATCACCCACGAATTTTCGTGCATATTGTTTACCCGTGGCAACGCCATGTCTTACTAAGCCTTCCGAGAAATTACTCTACTTGCAGCGTTATGTCTCTAAAAAACATTAATGAGGCAACGAATACTGAGCCATGGGAACCGAGACGAGAGAATGATAGTGTGCTGTGTTTGTCAGCCACCCTCTCTACACCCAAGATATTTGCTCATTTCAAGCAAAAACCGTATCTTCTTATCTTCTGATTAAACACAAGTCTTTTAATTATACAACCCCCTGGACACCTTCTCACGGGGCTTCAAGACTGCGCTACAATCAGAAGTGAGGAAATAATGGATTCCTTTGGAATGTGATGTTCCTCGACGATTGTACTTTTTGACCAATAGGATGGTACATATAATCACGCCGAAGGTGAACTTTCGTAGTGCTAACAGAAGCAATATGAGTCCTTAAGTGTGTATATATATATATATATATATATATATATATATATATATATATAT
>JAYMFT010138739.1:0-12874 GCA_038088735.1 Panulirus argus
TATAATCCCTACAGTTTCCCTTAGCTTAACATTACGTGTTCTGTCATTTCCTGCTCGATTTCTTCATACCCATCTTTGTTGGATTCTGTAAGCCTGTCTCCCATTCTTTAGACTTGTCTCTAAACGGTTCAGTCTTCTCAAACCCAGGCACGGTGTTCTCAGCGTGAGTTCGTGTCTCTGGCCACACAGTTTACAGTTCCTGTAATTACCAGGAAGCCATAAAAGCGAAATCGCTGGTAGGCCAGTGTGATCTAGCAGTGTCGTCTGGTAGTCTGCTGATCTCGTTTCTTTCTTCATCCGCATGTTTGATTGGTCCATGTCATGACTGAGAGTGGATCTGGTTTTGCATATTTGCCTCATTCTGCTTGCTTCTCTTACATTGACTAGTTATTTTCTGGCAGCTGTTTTTATGCATTAAAAAAAAAGAACAATATGTTCACACGTCTGTCTTTTACCCGATGCAACTTTGGTTACAGCAGCAACTGTATCAGTTTGTATTACAGGCGGATATCTATATGTGGCTTCCGAGGCGAGCGTGTTCCGTTGTGCTCTCAGGGTATTTAGGTGCAAGTAATGAAGATATGAAATGAATTACCCCCCTCTTCAGTACGACGGTACGACCCTCGGGCCCGGCGGTACGACATGAGTACAACGGTACGACCCAAGGGTGCGATGGCCTGGCGCTTTGACCCGACCTTTAAGGGTCAGGTCAAAGGCTGGGTCGAGCAGAACGTAGTTCATCACTGGCCATTTGTACAGTAAAGAGACAGATTCTGGAATATCTCTCTCTTGCCACGACTGGGACAGACACAGAGGTGGCGTCAGTATGCAGGCCGGGTTATTTTGTCACAATGACGCGGCCATCTAGTTTCACTTCCCAATCCACCTAGACGCACTCACCCCCCCAAAAAAAAAGAAAATAAGATAAACTCCCAGTCACAGCCAGCCAATCAGTAGGGGATAGGGGGACAGACGTGGCACACAATGAAAGAGTAATGATGGCAGGGGAGGTTCCTCAGGAAATTAGGCACTGTACCAATAACCGGGTGTGCAGGGGAGGAGGAGACTGGAGCTGGGGAGGCAGGGCAGAGGGCGGGGAGAGGCTGAGGTAGGGTAGATGGCGGGGAGAGGTTAAGGTAGGGGAGATGTTGAGGAGAGGCTGAGGGAGAGTCGTGGACGGGGAGAGGCGTAGGTTCAGCGAAGAGCTGAGGCGTTAGGGATGTGAGCCCAGAGTCAGAGTGGTCCCCAGGTGGGAACACAGTGGAACACGTGCACGTATCAGTAGACATAAAAGGGCACCTGTAGCCATATACAGTGGGACACACGTGGCCGTAGCAGTAAACATAGAAGGACACATGTAACCATAGCAGTGGGTACAGCAGGACTGAATTTCGTGGAGGGAACACTTATGCAAAACATGAGCCTTCCACAACCAGAGGTGTTCCTAGGTGGACACCGGGGCTATGCTGAGGCCCTTACGATATCGTCGAAAGCCTCAGCCAGGGAAGGCTCCTCATCCAAGCCAGGCCTTACATGAAGCATATCAGAAAAGGCTAAAGTTATAGGTGAGGAGAAAAGAGGAAAAACAGGAGTTCTGGCGGAAGTGGAAAACTTGCATTTTGAAATGGGTCTCAGGTCTCATCCCTTACGAAAGTTGTGAGAAAGTGGAGACAGTGCTTCGTGGGGTAGGAACAAGACATCACAGCAGCTCACCCTTGAGTTGCCACTGGCATTAAAGTTAACGTAGAGTAGCAGCAGCGTGTGACGGGTATTACGTGGTCTGGCTTATGGTAGGGGCATGCACGCAGCCAGCTCTCGGGAGCAGGAACCTGAGTAATATCTATGGAAGAGAGTTGGAGAACTAGAACCAACACTGTGGCATAGGGCAGGTAGGTCAGATTCTGAGGCCATTTTTTCTGTCAGTGAGACTGATGTAGACTGGACCTGTTAAGTTCGAATCTCTGGCCGAACAAGAGAGCAATCCTACATATAAGGCCCTAGCAGCTGTGTGGAGAAGGAAGATTTTCGACGTGGAAACATTGCTCTCAGTTTGTCGGTGGAAGACTTAGCTCTTCCCGCACGACGGAGCTTCCAAGGTAGATTAGATGTTTCGGTGACAAGAAGTATGTTTATTACGTTGAAGTGTGGAATTACAGGGCCAGTAAAGGAGATGGGAAAGTCATGAGGGATTTTAGAAAGAGACAGAAAGAAGACGGGTTTCAGAGGCGTTTAAAGATATATAGATTGTGTACCCCTCAGGAAACGTCTTTCGAAATTCGAGTTTAAAGTAGCATTTGTATGAGACGTGACGTAAATCGGAAGAGAGAGGATGGAGCGAATTTGAAAGACTTGGAGGAATGCAGCCCTGCTGAGTCGTCAGCAATGTTCATTCCTCACTCTGCTGTACTAGTAGCCTGATGCCGCACGCACAAACTTACCATTAAGTGTAGTTTAGGGATAAGATACTCATAGTTGAGTAAGACAAAGTTAGTATTGAACAGAAGTGAACAGAGTCAATGGTGCTTTTTTGTACAGCTGTCATATTATTATTTACCAAAAATCTTTTCTGATTTCGTCGGCATAGTAATCCCGTTAATATTTACCGTCGGATTTAACATGAAATTCTTTTCCCCTCGAGTGTGTGTGTGTGTGTGTGTGTGTGTGTGTGTGTGTGTGTTGGAGGTAAACAGAGTCGGCTAACAATTGCCCGGAAGTTCTTCGTCCAAGACAAACACAGACACACGTCCGGGAGGCCAGAACTCCCCCCCCCCCTACAAAGCCCACCTGGCCAACGGCATTACAGATTACCAGAAGTCCTTCGGCGAGAGTTCTCGGGGTTCCTAAGAGTATTAGAAGCGAACTCTTTAGACGCCGGGCTTCCTGTAGTCACGGTAATCTTATCTTACTTCCCCAGGTGGTCTGGTCGAGGATGTTCCAGCAGCAGTCGCAGTCATTGGCTCAGGTTTTTGGACGACCGTCATCTCCTTGGAACCTTGTGTGTGTCCCAGGTGTTGACACTCGTCTCAAGACAAAGACAAACATGTGTTGATAGGTGGCGCGGCTGAGGCACCTACGTCTTCGAGTGAGCGTCGGTGCTCTGTGGTCCTGCGAGCCCTGGTACTCTTGGGTCCCAGGAAGCGCCTCCGGTGGTCTGTATGCTGGGCTAGTCCAGTGTCGGGATTCTCGTTCTTGATGGAAACTCTAACGACCAAAGAGTGGTGCTGCGTGCAGCTCACTGCAACTCTGTGCACGGGTTCGAATCCCGGTTGCAGAGTTGTTGATACTAATTGTCGTGTGCGTCTTACTCGTGTAGTGAACGCGTCCTACGCACACGGTCAGCTCAGAGGGCGCCATCTGACATGGCCATGGTCGCCAGGCTGTTTAAGGTTAGTACCGTGTCAACCATCGATAATCAGTCTGGTTACACCAGTACCGCCGTGTCCTGGCCAACTAATACTACCAGGGCTACCGCCACTGCCATGGCCCAAGCCCACCACCTCTACCACAACCCTGGCACTACCAGGACCAAGCCGACCACCACAACCATGGCCTTGGCCCAGTACCATGGCCTTGGCCCACCGCCAGAGAAACTATCAGGACTTTTCCTTCAATCTTGATCAAGCTTCACTCCACAGTCCCTTTGGCTCAGTTGCCATCACTTACCATTAACCTTCCAGTATCTTTCTCCGTCGACTCTGAAGGTTCCAATCAGTTCCCTGGTGTGAGGTCCCCCTCTCCTCCTCGATTTTTTGTACCGTAGACACTCCAAAAAATAATGACACGCTGCTGCTGTCGTGCTGACCCTTGCCACCCTACAAACGACACTAGTGACACATAACTTTGTCACTCTCTGTCAAACGTCTGACCATCAAACGGGAAAATCAGTTTAAAAAGCATGGAATCAGCTGTAATATGTAAATCATATAATTTTAGAAAACAGACAGTCACACTGTAAACTGCATTAATACTTTCCCAGTGGGTTAGGGAGGTTGAATTGGGTAACTTACCTCTTGCTGAAGATGTGGTTTACTTGAGGGAGGAGTGGGACTCACCTGTTAAGGGGGACCGAGTTGACTGAGGACAGGAAGATGAGGGCCAACACCAGAGAAGCGAAGACGGCGCCTGTGCTGTTCATCAGGCTCAGACCTGAGGGAGCAGAGGGAACATTCTCTTAGCACGTAACACATACTGACACACATCCTCAGTGTAACACAGAAACGAATTCAGTTAATATAACGTCATCTGAGATTACTTAGAATAACAGTGACTGTTGGTCTACCTCCATACTTATTTGATATTACGATTGAAAACGCTCATGATTCGTTAATATTTTTTTGACATAACTCTGCGACCCTCGAGCGTGACGGCCTGATTTTTTGACATGACGCTTTGGGGCCGGGCCATCAAACCCAAAGATCGAGCCATCATGTTCAGTGTCCATAACGTCGCTTTTAAGTATTGTGTGGATCAGTCTATATCAACTCTGGCAGCGCCCTCTGCAGAGGCCAGGAAACCTTTGTTCCCGTCCACTCACGGCGCCAGCTCTACAGGTGAGGACTGACCAGTTTATTTGATAATTCATATCAAAGATTATCCTGTCAGTCTATAAAGAGTGTGTGGTCACTGAACCCATTCTCCTCGTGACTCGCAAGCCACGGTATTCCAAGACTGGACGCAGCACTTACCGGGACGCCTATGTGAACCTGCTTTGGAGGGACAGGGTTAGGTTAGGGAGCCCTGGGAATAGATGTCCCTCTAGAGATCACCAGTAACTCACTACATCCGTCAGTCACATGTCATCACGGAACCATATACAGATATCCACTTAACATAATGTGTCATCACAGACGAATATCGTTTACACATGGATCTTGCAACCTTCCTGGTTGTCTGTCGTGTCCCTCGGCTGTGTGTGCGTGTGTGTGTGTGTGTGTGTGTATAGTGGGGTGGGGGGACGCTTCCTCGAAGATGGACACATAGTTCACTGGGATTCATCAAGATGATATACTCTCTCGTTGCCTTTATATGTTGCAAATGTTATTATGGGTCGGGAGATCTTAAGGTGCTTCGCTGCAAATCAGTAACAATATAGTATTAATTAGCGTCAAGAGTTTGCGGCTGACAGTTAGAAATACGTGAAAGGTTTGTACATCCAAAACAGACCTGCGTTACAAATGAGGGCTGTCCTGAACTTGAAGGCTGTTATTTACTTGGCTTTGCGGAAACCTACACTTCTCTAGGTCCTAATTAGAGAGGGTGGGAGTGTTGATTAAGACATAAACAGACTGTCTTTTTCCGGGCATTTGGATACTTGCTGGTGGGAGGGAGTGAGGCTGGCGTGTTGATTCATTCCAGGCCTTGCAAGGTGTCAGCATGAAAACCCGGTTTCTAGTAACAAGTAACCAGACGTCCGTGAAAGAAGTAACGAAGTAAACGTACTTGAGTAAGAGTTGTTGCTATTCTCAGTACCTGAGTGAAAGTAAGTCCCGAAATGTTGCTACTTGTTTCTTTCCACCGCTGACTCTCGTCTACTCTAAAATGTATGGATGCTATTCTGAAATGACGTTATCAACACAACACAGTCATCCATGCGTCAGATTGTTATTACGAAATGACAGTCTCAAGATGACCAACTGAAGGAGGAGAGAGAGCCTCTTGCAGGGGAGGACAGCGCTCGATAGCGTGAAAATTTCATAATGCTATATAGGGCTGGCTGGCGGCCCCCCCGCTGCACGTCTTGCCACACAGTGTTTAACGCTCCATAACCTCCTCCTGGGTGACGCTCTGGAGCCAAGCCTGACGACAAATAATGGCTCGGAATTACCCTTAATTTCTGATTGCTTGCAGTAACCTGACCATTCCATAGACGAACCGACCCACTTGATTGCCCATCTCTTCACCGCCTTCCCGCACTAATTACCAACTTCTCCGCTGTTGTCATAGAATTAAAACTAAGTCTTCCCTCCGTCCTCTCTCGCCTCCCCATCACCTGCCCGCCCGCAGGGGACTTATTGCCCAAACTTTCCTCATGATGGCTGCTACACCGGCCCGGCCAGGGGGCCACGGCATTCCTGCCTTTAGTCCCAACATCTGACGCTGGAAACGGTACATGGACATTTTTTTTTGCTGTCGTTGCTGAGTCGTGTATCATAGTTTCGTCTGCATCATTTTTTCTTTTCATGTATAAACTTTGAAGTTGTAATATACTATTAGAGAAGTTCGCTGTCACCTCGTATTTCTACAAAGATGGTAAATCGCAGCTTGATTGACCTTAAAAGATATTCATTCCAGTTCAACAGTGCCAGCTGCTGCTGCTGTTGCTGACGAAGACGACAAGAGCACCTGTGTCACTCAGTGCTGGGAACCGGGGCAGAGCATTGCCCCCTGCCCTTGTCTGGTGTGGTGGGGACCCGGGCAGAGCGCCCCAGATAACGCGCTTACCGCCTTGCGTTAAACTGATTCTATACCGTCACCCGCTGTGACGTGCTATTAACAGCGACGTGTGTGTGTGTGTGTGTCGAGGGCTAATCTCTATCCCTGACGGTGTCTTGGTCTGTAACTCTTGAGTGTTTTGGGTAGAGGGTGTGGGGGAGTTCAGACGGACACTGCTCGCAATTCCTACTTTATTTCCCACGGGCGCTACCACCTGACACCGTGGTGGAGTACAGTAACGACCCAGTGGATACTATCCAGCAGCTCTGAGAACCACCTCGACGGGTTAGTAGTAGACCCAGCAACACGCACTACTACATTGATCAGCGACTCGGAACGCTATGATGTTTCTCCCTGGGAAATCTCTGGGTAAGCTTATACGCAGCCACGCACACCAGAAACGTTGGAACTGTTTCGTTCCGACTTAGTAAGTGTCTGGCATCGCATGACCTACCTTAGCTGTGTGACTGGGAAGCATTTGTTGACTGAATATTCATTCTCCTATCACAAGGCGCAGTGACATTAATCAAACTAAGGTTAAGAAAACCAGTGAATCGTCTTACACAGGCCCACTGAACAGGGTTGAGAAACTAACTTAACAGATAGGCTCCTTACGTCTAGTTTTACTGATCTA
Organism: Panulirus argus; assembly: GCA_038088735.1. NCBI lineage: Eukaryota > Metazoa > Arthropoda > Malacostraca > Decapoda > Palinuridae > Panulirus > Panulirus argus. Next base: position 7,067 of record JAYMFT010138739.1, read on the forward strand.
CCGTGCGTGAGGCAGGCTAAGGTAAATCACATGCATGACCGTAGGACCGGATCAATTCACTTAATGACCAAAGAACGTTATAATTGTAATACTCCCTTCACTTATTTTGAACTTGACGCAGCCCTATCTAATGGCACAGCTACGTTTCCAAGACACGATGGTGTCACCTCCGAAAGTATATGAATTTTACGAAATGTAAGCGGCAGCTCCCTTCCATCACTGTATAACATGAGTTATGTGACAGGAGGTCAGCTTATCTCCTGGACGATTATCCTTATCCTTCCAGTACCCAACCCCAACCAGCTTGGTTAATCAAGTGTTTTCACACACCATCGTAACGTGTGTCTAGACCACACGCTAGTTCGTCGTAATGTATCAGCGAGATGAGATGCTATTCTCCTTGTGATGGGTAGAGCATCCGCTCTAGCAGTGATCCCAGAGCGTCCCAAGAGCCGGTCGCTGATGCTCATCTCAACAGACAGTCGGCAGGTTGATTGTGCCGACCACGGGAGGGATGTTGGCGCGGTGTTTACGGGTGTGTAGGGCTGTGTGACCTGCTTTCGACTCGTTGTGGTCCTTAAACCCAAGATGACCTCCATTCCTCTTTACATCCTACTGATAGAGCACTTAAGATGTTACTGATATACAAGGACATCACAAGTAAACGCAGCCCACGAAATGTGTTCACACACACACACACACACACACTTTAGGGGTAAAGAAAACTCCCACACTGTGATTTCTCTTTCACAAAGAAAATCGAACTGGCGGGCTAATAAGATGTGGAGGAGCCAGCCGCGTGCCTCCCCCGCCCCACTCCCCCTCCCCTTCCCCCAGGACCAACTGGGGAATGAAGTTGCCAGGGGTCGCCCCCCCCCTCCCTAGGGCGTCACCATCAGGAACACTTCACCATCCCGGAGGAGAAGGTTGTGGGTCGTGCATCATTAACCTCTAACCTCCGCTTAAAGGGGCTTTGGGTGGCTGTTTATTTTCCTCGACGCCAGGAGAGGAGCAGAACGGGATGACTGCTCCCTGGTAGTTAAAAATCTAAGAAACGTTGCGTTAAATCACTACAAAGAAATACATGAAAGACTTGACAGCTTAAGGGAGATCCACGCAACTCATAAGGAAAATGGCTAACAGGAACATTGTTCAGCAATATAGTGATATCACAGTACTCAGTTGGAACATTGCCTCTATGAAAAAAGATATTCTGACTTCCATCACAAGGTTGTTACCGAGGACATTGATGTCATATGTCTGCAAGAATGTCGAATGCGTCCTGGCAAACACCCACTAAATTACCCAATTACAAATGCTATAATCCTTGATCTGCCAACATTTGTCTAATGTATGTAAAACAGTCACTACCTCATGTACCAATATCCTCCCAAAAGCCCGACGGATTCCAATACCACGGTATCAAGGTACACGTCGGCAATTCTACACTCAATGTACTAAATGCCTATGCACCTGCTAACCTACTCCACCACACAGATTTACCTAACTTTCTTCATACTGAACCTTCTGTCCTAATTGGAGACCTTAACGCTCGACACAAGAATCTGGATGACCTCTTCACTAACACTAATTTCACTCCTGGATGCATATGATGATGCTAAAATAATCAGTAAGAATCAAACAACACATATATACGGAGGAATCCTTGACAGGTGTATTGGCTTTAACGTGTCATACACAACTCACAGTTCTGATGTTGTTGATGATCTTATGTCTGACCACTCGCCAATAATGGTTACAATACATATCGCTAATGTCAACTTACCTGATGTCAAACTGAAAAAAAAATTAACAGTGAAACAAGAACATCAAAATAGGTTCATCTATTATATCTTTGACTGGTACAAGGATTATGAACCCCTAAATGTACAAGCATCTCAATGTCAATCTTGAAACTTTTATAAACAACTTCTTTATTCAAAGTGAGCTAACTTCAGATAGTAAAAAGATCGCCCCACATAATAGGCCACATCAGTACTATAATGACCCCGAGCTGAAAAAGCTCAAATCTATAGCTATGGAAAGAGGTAAAGGTTATAGACAACTTCGAACACCCAAGATGCTAAAACTTTTTCAAGCATTTCATGCAGCAGCGAGGGAACGAATGACAACTCAAACAGAATGACTGGGAACAGTTTGTCAGTGAACTAATTCAACACACTCCCTTAAGCCAAACCTGGAATGGTATTAACAGAATCATTGGAAAGAAAGATAAACAAGTATTTCATCCCAGCCTGCTGTGGAAGGCTAACGAATTATTTACGAAATTTGCTCATACTTCTGGCTATAACATGCTGCAACCTGCGGCTAAGGATGTTTTGTACAACAAATCCAGAGAGAGAGAGAGATCTTACCCAATTCATGCTAAACAAGCAACATGAATGCGATGTGCCATTTACTGAGTTTCAACTTGATGCAGCTCTAACCAGGGGCGGGGACACTTTCCCTGGGGATGATGGTATCACTTACGACATCATTAAACTTCTCAGATGTGCACCTGGTAATTCATTATTAAAGCTGTGTAACATGAGTTATGCCACGGGCCATCTACCCTCCTCATGGACCAACAGCTTAATTGTACCAATACCTAAACACAATTAACCTGATGAACTTCACCCCATCTCCCTGACGAGTTGCCTGTGCAAAACTTTTGAGTGGATGGCGCTCAACAGACTACTACACAGAATCAAAGAACATATGTCACCTAATATTAATGGCTTCGTTCTGTACATTTCAAAAAATCTCTTGGCATTGTTTTTTACTTCGTTAGCTATCTTAGTTTCGTAATTTCTCTTAGCCTACGAAAATCGGGAACGAGCCTTTCATTCTCCTTCCTATTCACGTCCTTCATTGTATGGAATTTTATTTCCTTGAGGTCAATATTATCTAACTTTCCTCCCACCTCAATTTCATCTATAAGGTTGTTTGCATTTGTCAGTAACAAATCTAAAATGTCATTACCCCTGGTCCCCTCGGAAATGTGCAGTGTTAGAAAACAATCTTGGACTGTTTCCATAAATGCCTCTGACTCAACATCTGTGTTATCTTCCCAGTTAAATGTACTGAAGTTAAGATCACCTAGAAAACATACATGTTGATCACAAGCCTTCCTAATTTCGTCCCAAAAAGATTTCCCCCTCAAACTATATAATCTGGTGGGTCTGTATAACACTCCTAATAGCAACCTTTCATTGCTCTCATCTATTCCAGCCGAAATCGATTCTGTAATTTTCTTACTTTAATGTCACTCCTGATACATAAGCCTTTAATATTATCCCTAACATAAAGTGCTACCCCATTTCCTCTAATATCCTTCCTATCAGTCGTGTAAACGCTTGTATCCATTCATAGAAAACACTGACAGCAGATCTCTGTCTTCTAATTTCATTCATGTTTCAGCTAAACTTACGATATCTATAGATTCGGTGCTATCTCCTTCAAATGATTCAACCTCTTTCTTAAACTCCTACAATTTTTATAACATAGATTAAGTCCTTTATAATCTTCTACATTACCTCCCTTTCTTTTCTTGTCTTTCTTAATACTTCCTTGGCTAGGCTTTTCTTGGCATTTATGTCCCTGACTCCTGACCCTCGTTCCTTGACCCAAACCACATAACGTAAAAAGACACCCCTGAAACCTCCCTTTCCAAACACCTAACAAAATGAACTCACATCCTAGACAAATGTACCCCTTCCCTAGCATACATAGAATCCCTGCCACAGATGGAGTTCCATTGGTCTAGGAAGGGGACGATATGTTGATTATGTGAACTGTAAATTTTATAGTCAAAGATCCGGACACAAACTAGAACACTTAGAATGTGAAGAAATAGAACCGTTTAGAGATAAATCTAAACAAACCCTGCAAGAAATGTCATAATACCTTATTGTTAATAACAAGATATCTAAAATTTTAAGTTTGTATCCACTTTTTGCATCTAGTAGGTGGAACTTACCATATGAAATTATGTAACTATATAATGCATGTGATATCAGCCCAAAGGGGTCCGACTAAGACCCTTTTTGATCCCTGTAATCCTTAAGCGCTACCGCTCACAGGATGATCATGGCGTGCACAATAAATTTGCCGGGGTTACCAGCACAAATCAAATCACTCACCATACATGAACACCTGACTTACCATGAGGGGAACATCTGAGCCGCCAGAAAAAAAAAAAAAAGCACGTGGATCACCTGAGCTCTTAGGCAAGCAATGTATGATCCACCTTACGGGCATAACCTGACTTACCATATGGGAAAAACATGATCCACCATGCAGTTAACACCTGATCCACCATGCGGGGAACCCCTGAGCCACAACACAACGAAAACATGAACATCACAGGGGAGACAAGTAAGCCACCACGAAAGGAACACAGCTACCCTGCCAGGAATACATGAACCACCAGGCGGGGAACACTTGAGCCACATTGTAGGGATCATCCAAACCATCATTTGACGAACACATGAGCCGTCATGTAGGGAACACCCGCTCCGTCATGCAAGGAATACCTGAGCCGTTATGGGAGGAACACATGAGCCTTCATGCGAGGAACACCTGAGCCATCCTTCGCGAACTGCAACACGAGGTCCCTCAGATACTGTTCATAAATTCTACTACTTCTATTTCCTGAAATCTTCCCCGAGTGCTGAACGCACAGACAACAACAGTTGTCACGTGTCGGATTTACCGTATCTCTGGGTACAGCTCTTGATCTGTCCTTCCCACGTACCACAACGCAGCAAACCAAACTACCACGTTCCTCACCATCTCTACACTCTACCCCACCCTATCGCTTAAACTCGAGTGTGTCACATTTTTTTTCACACCTCTGTAACACACTTACCTTCACACTACTCTCTCCGGCTCCATCTTACTGCAGAAGTGCCCTTTCACACCGCACAGTACTGCTCTCCCTACCGGCTCCCACCTTCCTGCCTCACTACAGATCTGCCCATGTATACCACATCACACTGCCCTGCCTGACCACGGTTCGCCTACCCTGACGGCAAGCCTGGAGAGCGACGTCACAGCACCGTAATCGGTCATGATGGCCAGGTTCTGGGGGTCTCGGGCGATCCTGGCGATGGCAGCACACACCGCTGACAACACCGACTCGCTCTCGCTCTCCAGCAGCGACACCAGCAGCTCGATGCCCCCGACCAGGCTCCTCACTACCTCCGCCAGTCCCTCCTGTTGGCATACCTGCTTCTTTATATATCAGCACAGAATGTGATATTGTGGATTTACGTATGTTAAAAGATGGAACAGTCACAAAGGTAATCTCTCTCTCTCTCTCTCTCTCTCTCTCTCTCTCTCTCTCACATACACGTTCACACATTCAGAGTGGGTGGAGAATATGGAAGCATCCCAAGAAAATATACAGCATGCTAGATGAGCAATATGAATTAGTGTTCAGTGCAAAGAAAAATGTGCGTTGTGATTTCATTTTTATATTGAAGTTCCATTCACGGGCAAAAGTCCACACCGAGGCCAGGCCTACGCTAAAATGTTAGGAGGATTAATGAGAGTGAAAGATAAGAAAAGAGATAAAATGTCTCAAGAATTGTAGAGGACATTGAGAACCCGTCTTTTAACAAGGGCCAGGTCATAGTTGTTGGGAGAAGCATTTATTGGGTGTCGTGTCGACATGGGTCAGGCACAAGTCCTATATTCATTTGTCCCCTGTTCTAACACACATCTAGTGTATATATATATATATATATATATATATATATATATATATATATATATATATATATATATATTTTTTTTTTTATTTAT
>JAYMFT010138750.1:0-12874 GCA_038088735.1 Panulirus argus
ACATAAATAAGATAAATTAGTAAATAGTCACAGTGTGTTTTGACTACTCTTTCCCTCGTACACATGAAGGGGGAAATGTGGATGGTTGAACTGGGTGTAGCGGGAAATGGCAGATAAAAGTTTGGGAACCACTGGTCTAAAGGTTTCTCTTGTTAATGTCCGCTGTGGTCACCACCACCACCACCAGAACGAAGAGACGCCCGGCCTCCCCACCACACGGACTCACCTCACATTGCGTTGTTTAGTTTGATCAGATCTTATTTCGTGTTGTTAAGTGGGAAGTGGCAAAACATAAAGGCTTTTTTGAAAGGACCTCGAAAAATAAGATGTTTTCATGGGGAAAATTGATAAAAGGATAGTAGGGAATATTAAGAAGGAGGATATTCACAGGAGTGAAACTACAAGGAGAGTGTCTATTACTCGTCATTTGGTAAATTTGAAGGGTTCGGATCCTTTAACTAAAGGGTGGGAATAAGGAGACTTACTCCATTAGCACGATGGTGTGATTTACCCGTGGGTATGATGGCGTGACCTTTGACGTGACCATCAAGGATCAGGTCAAAGGCCAGAGCATCATGGCTAAGGGTTGTACTGTTGTGCTCGAGTAGTTGAGGGTGAGGCCCGGCCAGTCAGCCGGCGGGCCAGCGCGTGGTGAACCAAGAGGTGAGGCCGGTGACTGGCGGGCGGCGGTATAGCCACGGCCTGGCTGCCTCCTGACGCGCTCTTCCTCTGTCAGGGTGACGCTGACGCTCTCCTGCAGTATGGAGTTTGAACACTATCCCTTCGACGCCCAGGTCTGTGGCACCTCCATCAGCTCCTGTGAGTACACTGCCCCTCTTCCGTCACAGGTTGGTCTGTTTGACAAGAAATGTGTGGAAAGGTTTATTTCTAATGCTTTCAGGTGTGACATCGCTCCCGAGTGACCATTAACAAATATCTCACGAAGGTTTGCAAACACATAACTGCTTTGCATTATTTCCTCAGGTGATCATTTTCAAAATACAAGCAAAAACGGTTTACCTCCTGGGTTTTGTGGTGTGGCCAGCCAGACTATTCTAGCGTGTTGTCTACGGCCATACAGAAAATACGACTCATTTACTAGTTTGTTAGACTCGACGGTATTAAATTTTGAGTAGTGCTTGTATTGTCTTTGAGCCCACCTTCTCCAAGTGTCTCGTGTGTTAGTCCAAGTGTCCGAAACGTCTTGTTCCGAATGTCTCTCTTCCCACCCTTCTCTTGCCTCCTTCCCGTAGTGTATCCCGACTCTTGAGTCTCTCAGTCTTGCTGTCTGTCTCCCCCCTTAAGTGTCTTATCTCTGGAGTCCTCTGCCATTAGCGTGTCATTCCTACAGCCTCCAAGACTTGGTGTTACCCTCGCCCGAGTAGCCTCGTTCCCTGGATGTCACCCGCGCCCACTGCTTCCCACTCCTGGTGTCACTCGATCTAAGGCAGGGGTCGGCAACCTTTGGCACGCGTGCCAGACTTGGCACGCAGAGTGCTTGCCTATGGCACGCCACGTGATTCGGAGCAAAAAAAAAGTTAACAAAATAATGAGAAAGAGAGAGAGAATGGGTATTGTACATCCTTTTCATAGGCCATATAGTGCTGAAAAACAAAATAACACCTGGCATTAATTATAAACTGGCACACTATGTTCAAAAGGTTGTCGACGCCTGATCTAAGGTGTCTCCTTCCTGTTTGCCTTCCGTTTCCAGTATCTCCCCTGTTAGTAATTTCCATCTCACGTGTCTCCCTGGCCCAGGTGTTTCTTATCAGTAGTGTTTATCACCTATAGTCTCTTCCTCAACAAGACATCACAACGGCTTATCCTCAAGTAAAGTTGCCATTGGCCATTGGGTATATATATATATATATATCCCTATCCTGAGCCAGGCACCCATTTTATCTACCAATTCCTGGGTGTGGATGAACAGCTTGGTTGATTGTGGACCGACTGCCGTAACCAGGATTCGAACCTATACACTCGACCCTGGGCGGCCCGTGAATACGTCACTTTCCCTTGTCTCTTCTTTTTCCCTCTCTTAAACTTCTCTGTATTTCAATCAAAGCCCAGCCTTGATGTGGGCTTCCAACGGAAGCGGTAAAGGAGGGAAACAGAAACAACGGCCCATCCTCGGGTAAAGTTGCCAATAGCCACACAGTAACTATGTGACTTTAGTCATTGTGCGATGTAATGGCTAGCTGAATGTTATGGTATTTGTCCAGGTTAATGGTGGAGTTACACGAACAGCCACTCCCTGGTAATAGTAACCGATCACATATCTATAGGTGGAATGGCAACTAACAGTGCGGCTTAGAGGAAGTGGGTTAAGTTTTGAAGTCAGATTGGTAGAAGTATTACATGAGATTACTGTAGACTTGACCTTGTGGAGTTCGTGTACAGATCAGGCAAGAGGTGCTTATTGTGTAATACCAATACTACACGCAAAGTTGCTTCAGTTCTTCGTATGACAACGGGAACTGTTCAGGAGGAAATCGAGATCATCTCAAGAAGACGCTCAATAAAGCTGATAAGATTAAACACTAATGATACCAAGTATCTATCCTTACTGGGTTCGTTAATGTTTCAAGCTTTCTCAACATTTGCTTAAAGATTACATTGACCAAAGTTTACTAAAAGAGTAATTTGTTGCACACGTGGATTTGTACTTAGTATTATATCAAGTGTTAAAGGATTGTTCTTTTTATTAAGGTGTGCTCATCTTGTCTGGACCTAGGAGGGTACATACGGTAAGTAGGCAAAAGACAAAAGAAAAAAATTATCGTTTACATATTCAAAAAAGATATGATTAACTTGCCCGTCTTGCAATATTGGAATTACATATCTGTCAACCATAGCGAAGCGAACACAGGACAGCTGGTGTTCGGGTTCTGACTGACCTCCATATAATACCTGGTGAGTCTCTCTATATTTGTTGCTTCTGCTTCTCCGCTGCATGTCTGTTCAAGTGTGCTTCCCTGCAACAGTGACTGTAATGTGTACATTAGAGATATATACATGTGATAAACAGTGGACGTGACTATATAGGATATATTTGAGCCACATGTCCCTGGGTAGAGACTCAGGTTCCTCTGTTACAACTCAGCCTCAAATGAAGTGTATCTCAAATAAGTCTGTAATACAGTTTACACATGTATCATCTTCATTAAATACTGCCTTATTTTTTCCTTCCTAATTCAACATCAGCATCAGTTGCAGTATTTGCTCTAATTATTATTTTTACATTTACGTGATCATTTCAGTTCAGTTTCAATACTTTGTTCCCTGATCCCTTGATAATACTTTGCTCAGCAAGCCATGGTTTATGACCACTACTCCCTTTAACGTCAGTTTCATTCGGTAATACGTGAATGCAGCTTATGTCAGCACCAGTGTGGTCCCCTGCCTCACTAATGTTGCGCTAAGACTGTAAAATCCAGTGAACTCAAAGGTACATACATTCAACCCTTAAATTACGACAACGATGTGGTTCCTAGTATGATGGCCTGGCCTTTGACCTGATCCTTGAGGATTAGGTCAAGGGTCGTACCATCATATACAAGGGTCATACCGTAGTGTTTCAGGGTTGTATTGCCGTCCTCCAGAGATAAAACATGATGGCCCTTAAAACTATTCATCAGAGGTTCTGATTGGTTATTCACTTAACGGAAATTACCAGAAGGAAATGGGTTGAGATAACCCACATGTATGTGAGGGCTCCATGTTTGTTAAAGCACTGAATCTTTCTTCACTTTGAGCAAAAGATTTGGTTAATATTTTCATGTCTGTGTTTAGATTTAGATTATTTTGCTCCGTTTTCTTTTGGTTATCTCCATGTACAGTAATAGTATGATATGCTGTTTTGTCCCACATCTTGGTCTTGCGTTGTCCTGGCCAGGAAGGGTAGGGAACTGCACTACTGTATTGTCTAGTAATGACACACTCCCGTCTACTTCTAGGAGTGACAAGGTATAATTACGGTGGGTCATCATCGCCTCCCTTATGTACTGATATCTTCACAGCCTCTCTCAGTCATTACATAAAATTTCATATCTTCATAACCTCTCTGAATCATAATACAAAATTTCACCAACATTGTTATTGTTGAAGCTGTGCCCCAGCTAATGCTGCTACCTACTCCATGCCACCTCATCCAGCTTTACTTGACTATGGTAAAACGTATTGAAACTTTTCCATTCTTCTCAGATGCCAACACGGAAGATGTCATTCAGTATGAATGGGTGGAGGAGAGGCCAATTGACCTGCCAGACGAGCTGGAGGTTGCTCAGTTCGACCTCATAAGCTACTCCACCGAGAGCCTCACCCAGACCTTCGTCACAGGTCAGTATTCATGTACAGAGAACTGATTATAATTCATCATTACATTTGAAAGTATTGCTATTCCTCAATAATAGGATAGATTGTGTTGTTACCACGAACATAACTTGTTACCTGTTGGCAGCTATTGTTCACTACAAGAAGGTGGACGTAGTTAAAGATATTAGTGATCTATTATCACGGAGCAGGTAAGAAGTTGTGCTTACCGTTTCAAATCGGTAATATTTTGCTTTTTTTTTTTTTTTAGGTAATTTCACTGGGTTAAAGGTATACTTCAACCTGCGTCGTCAGAATGGCTACCATGTCCTACAGACATACATCCCAACCATCCTCATCGTGGTCATCTCCTGGGTGTCCTTCTGGCTGGACCCCAATGCCGTGCCTGGCCGCGTGTCCCTGGGAGTCACCACACTTCTCACACTCACTACGCTGGCCTCTGGCATCCGGGCACAGCTCCCGCCTGTATCCTACGTCAAGGTATGTACTCTGCAGTACCATCCCATTCAACTTATATCTGTCTTTAAAATATTGTAATTCCTTTAAAATTATCAATTCTATCATTATCATTATTACAACCAGTGTATATCTTACAGTATTATGGTATTGTGATTGTGATGTTTTGTCAGGCTAGTGCATATCAAAAGTCTGTTTCCTGGCAGAGACGTCTGTGTCGGTCCTTAGCAACCCAGTTGATTGAACCTCTCGATCCAAATTATGATTTATAAGTACTACACCCTATACCCTCCTCATGGTCCAATTTGTTTCGTAAGGTGATAATAGTCGCTCCAGCATATTCTGAAACTCCTTGTAATCACAGTATAAAAGTGTGTATGAGAAATTGTTTTACAGATATCTAACACAGAATTACATAATAATCTTCGCTACAACACAAATTTTGATGTGAATATGAGCATGTTGATATATATCTACACTTAATTTTGACCATCAGAATAGAATCTTATATTACTGTTCTTCTTGTGCAAAGGAATATCTTTTTTCCAGTTCTCATATTTTTTTCCTCTATTCTTTATGTAAATCAGAGCTTGCTCCAAGTACTTTGGGTTGACATCATTTCTACAACCCAGTCGAAACTCGCTCCTTATTTGCACTTAGCTGACCTCTCAGTTTTGTACCTTAAGCCAGTTTCTCCTTGCCTTTTCAGGCCATTGATGTCTGGATTGGGATGTGTATGATCATGGTGTTCGGTGCTCTGCTGGAGTTCACCTTTGTCAACTGGCTGGCCAACAAGAAGATAATCAACCAGCGTTTGGCTATGTTGAAGATTCCGAAGGCTGTAAGTTATCTTTGCTCGCTTCTGTTTAAGATACAAATCCCTGGTCCAGCGTACATTATAATAAGTAATGCAGCTGTATTAGTGTCCTGTTGATCCCATAGATGTTAACCAGATCATTTATTGATAACTTTGTTGTCTTTCGACTGGCGTGGTTTTGCAATGTTCCTGTTGATTAAACGATTAATTTTCAAAAGAAAAAAAAAAATGAAGTGCTCTCTTGCTATGGATTGGAGCATCTTCTAACTGGCCACCAGCTTATAACTTAATGGTTTTGATAAGTGTTTACCAATAGGATGATGACTTACAGAAAACAAAAATGTCTTAATGTTGTAAAAGAGTCTGTAGATGAAAAGTGAGTGCAATCAGGAACTAGAAATAGCAACCTATTCTGTGTAATTGGATACTGAAATTATATAACTTTTAGATATAAATAATTCATAAGGACAGTTATGTGATTTGGAGTGGTGATTAAACACTGATGAGATCATTTCAGCTTTATTTCTTTAGCATTCCGGGTTGTGCGAAGACTTCTTCATAGAGACTGAGTAAAATGCAAAGCTGCAAGACTGTATTTCCCCCACAGGCTCATTCCATCACCTCTCTGGATGCCGCACTGTGTGCCTCCCTGGTCACCTGGATTCACCCCCCAAGTCCCCTGCTCCTCTCCTCATATTCTTTTACCACTGTTCTTGCTATTGGTCTTGCCTGATGTTCGAAGTTGTTGTGGGCGAGCAAGTATGAATATGTACATATATAAATATGTATATGCATGTGTATGTATATGTATGTATATGTGTATATGTTGAAGAACCTTCACTTTACCGTGAAGAGGTATATTCACAATCATCACTGGAAGGAGAAAATAAGAACAATAAGTACTTTCGTTTATTACGTCCTCAGACAGTGGGTGTAATAAACGAAAGTATTTACTGTTCTTATTTTGTCTTTCTAGTGGCGATTGTGCATGTATATGTTATGTATATGTATGTATTGTGCATATATGTGTTAATGTGTGTATGTGAGTGGATAGGTCTTTCTTCGTGTTTCCTGACGCTACCTCGCTGAAGTGGGAAACTGCGATTAAGTTTTATATATATATATATATATATATATATATATATATATATACAGTTGAACCTCTCCAATCCGACGCTCTGAGGTCCGGCAACTCCCATGCTCCGGCATGCTTTGAATCTACCGCCATGGTTTTTGGATCTGCCACCAGAGTGGCGCTGTTAGCAAGTTAGCAGCGATAAGGGGTCAAAATCCGTTTACACTGCTGCCGAGCTAATTAGCAATCCTGTTGATTTCTTATATTTAGCTGTATTTTAGCCCTTCAGGATGTCATCCAAGAGACCAAGAGGTGCAGATGGTGATAGTACTAAGCGTAAGCATAAATCATTATTGATGCTTGAAAAGGTGGTGTTACTGAGAAAATTAGATAAAGGTACTTCTGTAGAGACTGTGTGAGTATACTATGAGATTGGATTGTCAACTGTGTATGAATTAAAGAAACAAAAAGATTTTTTTATTTTTATGCTGAGAATGAAAGCCAGAAACGTTTAAAGTTTCGGAAAACTTTGAAAGGTGCCAGGAGTACAGAATTATACAGTGCAATTATAAAGTGGTTTAAGCTCCGACGTGATGAAGGTGTAAGCATTTCTGGGGAGATGCTTAGCTGAGGCAAAGTTTGTGGGTGAATTTGTAGTTAGTGGCAGCAGAAAACTTATCTCCAGAATAAGTGTATAATGCTGACGAATCTTCTTTGTATGATAGGAAATACCCTTGCCCAAGAATTGAGGAGTCTTCATCTGGGGTTAAGGATTCCAAAGACAGGGTAGCAATTCTTGGCTGCAGCATTGCTGTAGAAACACATGAAGCCAAGCTAATGGTAACTGGTAAGAGTGTTAACCCGAGGGCCTTTAAAGGAATGAAAATTCTTCTACTTATCTACCGTGGTACAAAAAAGGGTGGATGACAACTAAACTTTTTCTTGAATGGTTTGAAATTTACATCGTGCGTGAAGCTAGATCACACTGTTAAGGAGCATTCACACTAACGAGCAGCGCCCGGTGGGCACGAGTGTTAAGTCCGTTATCAGACACTTTGTGGCAACTTTGACGTAGTAGAGAGAAATCAAACTGCCTGGTGGTTTGAAGCCGGGTCTGGAGCAACGGCGCTGCCAGCCACATAAAGTTACCTTTCTTTACACCATATAATTTTCTGTAGTTTTTTTTTTTTTTTCTACGCACACAGTAATTGATTTGCTACACAGCACTATTTTTTTTTATCCTTTCAACTTTGCTGCGCATGTTGATACAGCACTCGTGGCCTGCCGACCACCTACTGGCTACTGCACGACTTGACCACCCAACCACTTCAACAGTGTGGACAACAACACAGGCATGCCCGAGAGACTTTTCCCGGTGAGGGCACAGCCCGCCGGGAACTGCCCGTTAGTGGGGACGTAGCTTAACTCTGTTGGCCTCAATCCAAAGTGTAAAATGTTTTTTATTTTATATAAGTGATCGTCACACACCAAAGCAGAACCTTGTTTGGAAGCATTATTGGTTGTATTATTTCGTGCTTTAAGCTCTGTTCTGCATTTGATAACACAGCAATATGCATGTGGAATGAGCTGGCAAGACTAGGGGTTGGGCATATGTTTACATAGGGATTCTCTTAGGAGTCAGTGTCTGTTTTCCGGCATGTTCTGAGGTCTGGCAGTGGTCAGTTCCCAAGTTTGACGGATTACAGAGGTTCATCCTGTATATATATATATATATATATATATATATATATATATATTGTCATTCCTTTCACATCACTTCAATTTCATTTTCTACATATTAGAGATGCCACATTTTCTGTATATCTCAAGAAAATTCAAATCTGATGTTCATAACAGTTGCATATCTCTTCATTTACCCCATCCACATATGTTAACACCATCAAATTTCCAGGATATTTACAGCTTTCAAGTATCACTTCATTTGATCTATCTACATATGTTTACACAATCAAATCCTCAGGATACTTACAGTTTTCAGATATCACTTAATTCCCAGTATCCAAACTTCTTATATTTATGTCATTTGGAAACCATCTACATTTGGCCATCCAGGTACCTGGTCATTTACCCATGGAAAGATTAGTATGTTAATGGTTATGTACCGTACTTACCTTTAGCATAGAGTCTGACCAAAATTTACCCTACATATATGCCCCTAAACTTTGTGTTGTTGGTTCCTTTCTCCCGTCCTGTGACCTTGACGACCTCCAGCTGGCTGGCTCTGATGCTGAAGAGGTGGGCAAAGCTGATAAGAAGATGGAAGCAGAAAAAGAAAAACAAGTACTAATGCTACTAATAAAATAGTTCTACACTGCCTTATTGGCCATTTCTAGTTAGAAATTAAATCCTCCATTTCTAGAATTCCTTAACTTTTTGTAAATGTATCTTTGTCTACAGTAGCTCGATTGTAGTCATACTTAACAAGCACATGCGGAGTCTGCATCATTACATGTACATAATTCGCAATGCACTTTGAATTTCATTTTCTTTTCCCAGTTATCATACGTTTTATGCTTATGATTTTTAATTATTCTTCATTGCAAATTTTAAATCACTTGTTTTAATGACCGCTGACAGTATATAAATACAGTGTTGTGACTGCTGGAATATTTCATATGGTTTTATATTTTTCACTGCATGATTCATGGCATGTGTTATAATTGCATACCAAGTTAAGGTTGAAGTATTTTATTGTGTGTGATATATATCTCCAGAATGCTGAAAACCTTTAACAACACTCGGAAACTATAACCTTTAGTGTATTACTGAACCGTCAGATTGGCTTATCATGGTAGACCTTTTTAAATTAGTTTCTTATAACCAGTTTTGTTCCGTTACAGTTTTTGAAATAATTGTTATCCCACTAGTGATGGAAGTGACTGAATGCAGAGCATGTGAGGAGCAAGGGGACTTCAAGAAAGATAGGGGATGTGTGGATCAGATTTTGCTAGGAGAATGAATGTGAACAAGTATCTTGTGAAAGGTAAGAAGCTGTATGCAGCTTCTATGGACCTTGAGGAAGTGTATGACTGTGTCAAAGGGAATGCTTTATGGGATGTGTTAAGGATATATGGGGTAGGGGACAACTGTTGGATAGTGTGAAAGCCTAATATAGTGGAGCAAATGCATGTGCAAGAGTGGATGGAAAGTTGAGTGAAAGTTTCGGTATACATGTAGGTGTGAGGCAGGGCTGTGTTATGTCACCATTGCTTTATAACGTACATATGGATGGAATGATACGAGAGGTGAAAGCATACCTAGGAAAATGAAGTGCAGAGATGGAGTGTGATGGCGAGGTATGTTGGCTAGTGACAAGCCTGTTTGCCTGTGATACTGTGATGTTTGCTGAGAGTGAAGAGGAGTTGCTGAAGATTGTAAGTGCGATTTAAGATGTGTGTAAGTATAGGTAATTGAGGGTAAATGAAATTGAAATTAAAGTCATGGTATTTGAAAGGAAACAGAGTGAAAGTATAGAGTTTGCAAAGCCCTAAAGAGTGAGGGAAGAAAGTATGCTAAACTGTTTTAGATATGGGATAGAATGATTGGAAGAAGTGACAGAATTTAAGTATTTGGGTACTATCTTGGGTAAGTTTGGTGATATGGAAGGAGAGGTAAAGGAGAGAGTGTATAGTGTAGAAGAGTCATTGGCTCTTGTAATAGAATAATGAAGGGTAGAGGTGTAAGTATGGAAGTGAGGGGCAGCATAGTCCTCTCGACCCTCAGTGACCATAGGCAGCCGAAACATGGACATAAATTGTCACAGAGATCAAGAATCCAGGTTGTGGAAATGAGATATTTGAGAGGAGCATGTGGTAAGACTACAATGAATTTATGAAAGAAATGAGGGGAAGTGTATAAGACATTGGGTATGGCAGGGAATGCAATTAACTGTGGAGTGGTAGAGTGGATGAAACATAATACTTTGAGGAGGATTGGGCTCATGAAAAGAATGCAAGGCAAGAAGTTTACAAGAAGAGTGAATGATAGTATGATTAAAAGAATCGGTGTTCCTGTTGTTAGAAATTAGTAATACAAGAGTGGAGGATTTCCAACCCTCCATTCCCTTGTTGGTAGCCTCTCATAGAGTGCCTGAAATATTTGGGTAATATTCTTAACCCTTTGTTCCCACCTCAACTAGTGAGCATCAAAGCTCATGATGTCGTAAAGTTGTATCAAAATTAGCTTATCATATGAACCTCCCCTTGAAAATTATAAGGCAGAAGGTCCTTGGGAACTCAGTTTATAGCTCTGTTTCAAGGTACTGGAACTCAGTACCTCCCAGATACATTGTGTGGTGCTGGGAAGTTCATAACTTGATGTCTGACATCCTTTTTCCAACTACTATATCAAACTGAGGAACCCTCCTTCCTCAATGTGTCCATACTTTCATATTCTGTTTTCTTGCTGCATTCTCTGCTAAGGATGAAATGGTTATGAAATTTTAAAAACTTCCTCCTGCATGTAGTCCTGTAATCAGTTCTCTCATTGCTTTCCCTGCCCACCTTTCCCTCTGTTCTCATTCCATCATTCACTCCTGTCACTTGATGAGACTGACTAAATGGGGGTTGCCAGGGGGAAGTCCTGTGTCACTGTCAAATGACAAACAGAGAACAGATGCCTGTATTTGGATAGAACAAAGTTTGAACCTGCAGAAGTCAGATGGGCCTATTTGGCCTTAAATTATGACTTGGCATTTTATTTTATTCTTACAAGGGTTCTTTATAAGAAAATGTTTTTCTCAAGTTTTATTATTGAGTTTTATGCCACTCATATCACTTATTTCAATTTAACCCAAACTATTTCTAAATGCTCTGCTCCATATAAAACATTGACATTATTCCATTGTAGTTAGTGACTCGTTTGTAACTGCCATCTACAGGATAGTGCACTGTAGTTTTACCTTGTACAATCCGTTCTTAAATCATATTGTTTAAATCACATCTTACAACACTAAAAGATGTTGCAACATCTTAAGCTTAACTTCTGTCCCTTCTACTTACCATTGCTTTACAGGTAATTGTAAGTTATTAAGTTTGTTTGTTACTTCATTCTGATTCCTCATAGCTCACTTGTGCTCTCTTCTTAACTCACTTTTCCTTACTTCTACCCATGTAGACCATTATGTGTTGTTCAAAAGCTGTTTCTCGAAATTTTCCATGCTTTCATTTATATTGCCTGTAGCTCATTTGTGCATTATGCTTAACTACTTAGTTGTAATGTCTTATAAAATCTCATTATCATATTGTTACTATATACTTAATCATATCAGGATACTATTCATATACAGTAACATAACTAGTCTTGGCTTAACTATTAGATGT
This sequence comes from Panulirus argus, assembly GCA_038088735.1. NCBI lineage: Eukaryota > Metazoa > Arthropoda > Malacostraca > Decapoda > Palinuridae > Panulirus > Panulirus argus. Next base: position 12,026 of record JAYMFT010138750.1, read on the forward strand.
ACCTCTTTTGTGCATGTTGATGTAACATGAAAACTATAATATGCGTCTTGCCTGGAAAGCTTTATGCTTCAGAGGGACTGGTCTGTAACCAGCCTATGTATCCCAGAAAATTTCAGTATTTTGAGTGACCATATAAAAGTTTTAATGCTTAAAAAGTCATCCACATATATATGTTAATATAATTTTGATAATATGATAGTTATGTAATATATATCAACTAGAGAGGAGTCTTAAGTTGTCACATATTAATGCCTGTATGACCACAACAGGCAACTCCTGATGACGCTGAGGTTGCTGGTGTCAAGACTCCCAAAACATACATAAACTTCGCCCGTGCTCTTGATCGCCTGTGCCGTGCCTTCTTCCCTGGAGTGTTCGTGGTGTTCAACCTGATCTACTGGCCTTACTACCTCATACAGCAGAGAATGGCTCTTGAGGTGCCTATTGTTTAGATACTTGCTGCATTCAGTGGGATAGTGTGTGAAAATTCATAGCCTTGCAACCAACCACACAAAAATGGATTTTGGAAGCTGGAGAATGTTGGTACCCATAGTTACTTTAAGGATTGAAGTGGCCGTATGGTCAGCAACATGTAACTTTTTTTCTGAAAGCACTTTACATTTCTACCAATAGTGCCTTAACCTTGTACCTTTAATATTTAAAGTACTTCATATTATATCACAATTAATTCTCCTTATAAGATTTTTGGCTGTGATACTTTAGTTTGACATTCTTGAACACCTAGGGAACCTGTAAGCATAGATATGATTATATTTGTATGATTTCATATATATATATATATATATATATATATATATATATATATATATATATATATATATATATATA
>JAYMFT010138761.1:0-12874 GCA_038088735.1 Panulirus argus
ACACACCAACCCGAACACCACCATCCGGTGACGCTTGTTTACCAATGGCGTCTTAGCTACGTCTCTTCCTTGTATATCAACCGACTGTTCTACGTCTTCTGTCTCATTCTTGTATTTCCCCTGACGATCTGATCATTACACGAAAGTGCACTCGGGAACTTATCGTGTTTCATATACATATATATCCTAGCTGAAGCCAGATACCCATTACATCTACTAATCCCTGGGGATGGATGAACAGCTGGGTTAGCTGTGGACCGACTGCCGCAACCGAGATTCGAACCTGTGCGCTCGACCCGTGAATGCGTCACTGTCAACAATGCTAACCACTACACCACGAAGACCCACTATGGTTTGTTTATCTATCTCCTGTTTGTTCTCATATCTTTTCTTCCATCTATCTAAATTCCCTCTTGCCTCCCCCCTGTCGTTTTCCAGACTGCTCTCCATCCTTCTGCCTCCCTCCCAGTCTCCATCACCCGCCCTGGTCGTCCCTCCCTCCCACTCTCCCTCCATCACCAGCACTATGTACGACCAGTGCTGCGGATGATCAATACGACGAACGACCAGTGTGATGGACGACCAGAACGTCGGGGGAACCCCTGCACTGACGACCAGCAAGTTGGACGAAATCCACCACGGACGACCAGCAAGTTGGACGAAATCCACTACGGACGACCAGCACGTCAGACGAAATCCACTACGGACGACCAGCAAGTTGGACGAAACCCACTACGGACGACCAGTGCGTCGGACGAACCTCAGAACCGAGGAACTGGTAGAAGGAGATTGAGTCTCTGGACAGACCAGACCAAGAACGGTTGACACCGGCCCCCACGACCTCCAGTCCCAGGAGAAACGACTGCCACGACCACCAGTCGTACGACGGACGGACGACCCCGCAACCACCAGCCGCACGACATATGACCCTGCCACCAGCACCCGAGCGCCCCCTGGCCGTAAAACTATTACTGACCTGTTAAAAGACCAATTCATAAATCAATCCTTCCAACCAGCCCAACGCGGAAATATCGTGTGATACATTTCCACCCACGAATTCTGTGGATGTTTTGTTCCAGGGGCTTGAGCGGGCTTAGCACACAGACACACACAGACACAGACACACACAGACACACACAGACACATACAGACGCTGACACACACACACACAAATCTACATTTATTTACCTTTTGCGAGGCGAGGTCCAGTGTGGAGGGGAAGACCGGATGATATTATTTCAAGTTGATCATAGCCGTTGTTGTTATGCAAATGAGTTTTGCCTGGGAGTTGTTGAGTCCTGTGGCGAGGGAAGGAGGAGCAGGGAGGGAGGGAAAGAGAGAGAGAGAGAGAGAGAGAGAGAGAGACCTGGAGAGGCTTGGGAGAGGCAGGGAGAGGCCACCACTCCTCTCATATCTTCTGCCTTAAGTGGGAGTGTTCCAAGGATGGATAAAAGGGAATATATTTTGTAAACTCTTCCTCATTTTCTTTCGGTTCCCTTTCCTCTTCCCCTCTCTCTCTCTCTCTCTCTCTCTTTCTCTCCCTCCCTCTCTCTCGTCTCCCACGCACCAGACGGAAGCTCTGCGGCGGACGGAGGGAGTCTGTAAGTAATCGGGCGACCGACCCAAGCAAGTCTTCCCCATATGCATGCAAAACACACATTGCGCCAACCACCATTGGCAGCCCCATTGCGAAAATAATACATAGCGTTAATTAAACTTTGCCTGGGTCGACGGGAGGTATAATTCTTCCCGATGATTATTGAAATAATCATCTTGGGTGTAAGATAACTTACTAGATCTTTATAGGGGCTGGGGTTATCATGTAGATGAGAAGTGGGACTGACAACAGAGTGTATGATACCCGTGTATGATGAGAGAATGATGATCATACGGAGCGAATGCTCGTCCTCAAAGAACTGGAATACAGAAAGGAGAGAATAGGTCATTAAAATCGGACACTCAACTGTTCATACATCAGTTTACTCAGTGTCTTGACTGAGGGTTCATTCGTACGATCATCCATCGTTTCATACAGTGATTCGGTGTTTCGTCTGTTGATTGGCTCAATGCTTCGACCACTGTAATATTCAGTGCTTCATTCGGCATCTCGTCCGGAGGTTGGTTCGGTGCTTCGTTCAGTGTTTCGTTCAGTGGTTTGAACGGTGCTTCGTTCAGTGCTATGATCACTGCTTCGTTCAGTGTTTTGATCAGTGCTTTTCACTGCTTTTATCAACGCTTCGTTTTCAGTGCTTTGATCAGTGCCTCGTTCAGTACTTTGCTGGGGGACTTCTTTCGATGATTTTGATCAATGGTTCGTTCAATGCATTGTTCAGATTTTCATTTAGTGCTTCGTTCACTGATTCTATTACTGGTTTTCGAATGCCTTTAACGTGAGTCTCGGATCAATCAACCCATTCGATTATCAGGTTAACCCAATGTTGGCTGGCCCAGGGAATCTTTCGGCGTCGCTCCCAGCAATATTCACGAAGATTATTTCAAGTGATTCCACAGTTGGTTCTTCCAGTTCAACTATAATTCAACTTTTCCTCTTTTCCTCCGACCTGATAAGTCTATAGCTAAAGATGCTCTATTCGTTACCTAATTCTCCTCTACCTCCTCAACTGTACCTTCCATGTACTTTCTGTCTCCACCCCCTCTCCTTAAACCTATATTATCTCCAATATCTCCTTCATACAGGGTCTTCCAAGTACTCACCCAGCTACAAGTGGACCACACGTTTGGACCAGATGGCATACCTCCTCGGGTCCTGAGGGAGTGTGCCTCCGAGCTGGCATCGATCCTTTGCTCGCATATTCCGCCTCTTTCTTAAAACCCAGACTTTTTCCTTCCCCCTTGGAAGCCTGCCTTGGTGCAGCCCATCCCTGAGAAAGGAGACCATACCAAGCCTCTAACTATCGCCCCATCACTCTCATTTCTGCTGCCTTCAGAGTCTTTGAAGCTCTCATTAACTCTTACCTTTTTCAAACACTTAGAATTTCATCCCCTTTTTTCTGATTATCAGTACGGCTTACGCGATGTGATGTCTTCTGGTAATCTCTCCTATGTGTCTCGTCACTGGTCCTCCTCTTCCTCCTCTCTCAGGGACTCGCCTCAACATCTCCAAAGCGTTTGGCGGATTGTAGCATGTCATTGCTCTCTGATTTCTTTCCTTTGGTTTCTCTGCTTCTCTCTGTTCTCTAATGCACAACCTGATGAAGTAACATCTTCCTTTTCTCCAATGACCAGTGGTGTTCCTCAGGTTTCTGTCCTATGGCCTGCTCACTCTCCTCTTCATAAATGCTTTTCCTTCATCCTCTTGCCCTACTCACTCTTGAGCTGATGATTTCGCTCCACAAACATTAAAACACTTTCTCTCAATCCTGACTCACAGACTCGATCTTTTTCTCGCACAGAACACAATTCCATATTTCATTCGGAACTGTGCAGCGTCCTAGAATGAGAATGAAGTAAAGACTCATTTTCGACTCGTATCCTTCCCCAAACCTCACTCGTTTCTTCCTATCAAATCTCAAAAACACAACAGTTCCCCCGCGTGATAACGTAATGAGGTTGGTCATAACCATATCCTTCTTCGCATTCTGGAAACCTCATATAATCAACATCACAAAGTCCGTTCCTCAAAAACTGGAAGTGTTTTACAGGTGCCAAAATCATTTGTTCCTGTGAACAGCCGTTCCATATATATATAGGGACTTCATAGGTCTCAGTGTGGAGTACTGCTCGTATGACTCTTCCTTCACCTCTCTCTTAGCCAGAGTGGAATCAAAAGCCCTTCGTCTTATCAAATCTCCTGTTATCACCACTCTTAAGCCATTCCTTTCCTCCGCCGTGATGTTGCTTCTCTATTCTACTGGTATCATTTCGGCCACTGCTCTCATAAGCTGTTTGTTTGTATCCCATCCACGAGCGCCTGGATCTGCCGCACACGTCTGGCTGCTGCTTCCCACAGTTTATCTGTGGAGATCAGCCACAAGAGGACTGACCGTTATAGTACTTCCTTCTCTTCCTCGATGAAGCTGTGGAATTCTCTTCCTTCTTTCATCCTTTCTTCTTACTATAGCCGTTCCATCTTTAACAGACAGGTCCACAAAGACCTGAGGAACTCGAATAAATTTCCTCAGTATTATCTTTTTTCACACTTTTCAATTTTCCCTCCATTCGAAATGCCATGGCACGGGCATGGGTGCCCGTGACATGTCGGCTTACACACACACACACACACATACGATGATCCACAAAGCACACGTGAAATACATATGTAGTATAATCTCACAGGAAAGGAGACGAAAACGAGCAGCTCCAAGCTTTCAACTTTATTTCAAGTCATCTTCAGGGCAACTGACAAATTTTAGTGAAGCAGTAGCATATATGCAGTATAGAAAATACCTGACCTCACACCTGAGAGGTACAAGCATTCCCTCTGATTATCAAGTAGTCAGCCGGATCATTTAGAGAGATTACGACAAGGACTTTATAAGGTTAAAGAGCGAAGATGATGAAGGTCGGTAGCGATAAAATCCAACACTGAATATGGCGGTTTTTGAGGTGACAGTCTGGACCAGTCTGTGGAGGAGGAGAGTCTCACACACACACACACAACACACACACAAGACTCCCATGTCAAGCAACAATCGTGGGAGATGGGCTCAGAGGTGCTAACAAACACAGAAGAAAATGTGAATAAGAAACTAAAATGACATTAAAAAAAGTAAACATAAATGTGGGCATGAAATAACAAAAAGTTGTAAACACACACGATAGGAGAAAACACTTGGTTGACACAGAGAGACAGAACTGAGCCATACTTTTTTTTTCCGATCGTAAACCTGATATTTTTTTTCAGTCATGGTATCAACAGGCCCAAGTTATCAACCCAGAGACCATGATAACCTGTCTCTGTACATAGATTAACTGATAGAAAAAGATTAATAGGCAGGCAAGTGGGATTCTAAAAGTTGAATGTGACTGGATGAATCATGCAGATGCTTAACCAATCATATCTCAGTATTAGGATACAAATGATGGTTGCATCTATCATCCATTTGTTCCGTGGGAATCACAGGTTGATAGTTATCGAAGACAACCATGTATTATAACATGCGAATACCACGAAACGAAGATGGTTGGATGGAAAAGATGAAGAGCTGGGCTTTGAGTGTGTAACTCTGTTTTATGTCAACCGCACCCTTTTCTTAACTAGTTTTATGCTTTTGAATTTCAATCTCTACATCTGCATTTCTTGTGTGCGTGTGTGTGTGTGTGTGTGTGTGTGTGTGTGTGTGTGTGTGTAGACACACTCAAATGCACTCATAAACACACACACACACACACACACACACACACACACACACACACATCTATCTGTAATCATCTGAAGCCTCTGATCAGTTGCTAATCACTAAGCCTCTCAGGGCGAGGGCCTGTAGCATCCTTCTAATGAGGATAATTAAGCCTCTTAACACGTCGAGGAGACTAATTATGCCAGTTTTAAAGGTAATTATCCTACTGGGTTTCTCCTGTTGTCTGAGACGACCCTACCTGTCGGGAGACTAATTACTGTGCACCACAGGTGTCCTCCAACCCCTCCAGGTTGGTGGGCCGGGGGAATACTGGGAGAGGGAAGGGCGGGAGAGGCGAGGAGAGGGAGAGAGGGATGGAGATGGGACAGGAGAAGGCTAAGAGTGGGTTTAGGAGAGGGCTAAGACAGGGCTACAGGAAGGCTGAGGATCAGGAAAGTGAGGAGGCGCGGAGGAGGGCGGAGTAGAGTCTTGGACAGGAGTGGGTGAGGGCAGGAGTGGGTAGCGAGAGCAAGGGATGTGCCAGGAGAGGGTTAGATGTGCCAGAAGAGGGCTAGGACAGGGTCGGAAAGAGGGTTATGGCAAGGCCAGAAAGAGGACTTGGACAGGGTAAGAGAGTTGGGACAGGGCCAGAAAAATGCTAGGGCAAGGCCAGAAGAGGGCTAGGACAAGGCCAGAAGAGGGCTAGGACAGGGCCAGAAGAGGGCTAGGGTATGGCCAGAAGAGGGCTAAGATAGGGCCAGAAAGAGGGCTAGGGCAGGGTAAGAAGAGTGCTAGGATGGGTCATGAGAGAGACCAAAGAGAGGGCTAGGAGGAGAATGGCTGGACGAAATCTGGAATGGAGTTTGGAACGGGCCACGAGCATGGCCCTTGAGTGGATTGGAATACGACTGAGGAATGGGCCAAGATCCACACCTACGGAAAGCTAAAGGCATGGCTAGGACAAAAGCTAAGCTCCGTTACCACTGAAACAACCACTGAGACTACTGCTGAAGCTTTCACCCTGATTACCACTCACAGTGAAGCAACCATTGAAGCAGCTACTAGGAACTACCACTCAAGCAGCCATCGGAACTGCTACTCAAGCAGCCACTGGAACTACCACTCAAGCAGCCACTAGGAGTTACCAATGAGGCAGCCACTGAAGCTACCAGTGAAGCAGCCACTACGAGCTACCACTCAAGCAGCCACTAGGAGCTACCACTGAGGCAGCCACTGGAGCTACCACTGAAGCAGCTACTAGGAGCTACCACTCAAGCAGCCACTGGAGCTACCACTGAAGCAGCCACTGGAACTCCCTCTGAAGCAGCACTACGAGCTACCACTCAAGCAGCCACTGGAGCTACCACTGAGGCAGCCACTGGAACGCCCACTGAAGCAGCTACTAGGAGCTACCACTCAAGCAGCCACTGGAGCTACCACTGAGGCAGCCACTGGAGCTACTCAACAATTCATGGAAGCCTCGCTCCCACGGGAATGCAAATGTACCACCAGCCAGGGGACGTGGTCTTTTGCATAGCCAGCAGACCTGCCAATATCACCTCCTCGATTGCCAATCAGATTCACCCGATCTTTCACTCTCAGACGATCAGACTCCCAATCAGATCTCCTGCTAGACAATCAGACACTCCCTTTTTCTGCTCCCTTTCAACCGATCAGATTCTCATCAAACCTCGTGAGAGATAATCAGACACCCCCTTTTTCTGCTCCTTATCAGCCGATCAGGTTCCCATCAAACCTCCTGCGAGACAATCAGGCACTCCCTTTTTCTGCTCCCTATCAGATGATCAGATTCCCATCAAACCTCCTGCAAGATAATCAGACTCCCTTTTTTCTGCTCCCTATCAACCGATCAGATTCCCACTATAGAGCTCCTGCAAGACAATCAGACTCGATTTTTCATTATAGAGCAATGAAGCATTATGGCGTATCTCAGGGTGATAATTAAGGAGAGAAGCTTTTCATTATGTTACACACATCTTTCCTTGTTTGTAATTTTGGTTATTTCTTCACCGAGTATTAGAAATTTCTCAAAAATTTCAGCATAGGTCACAATTTTCGTGCTGAAAAATTGTTCTGGGGACCCCAGTGCTGTTTTTGGTGACCAGGAAATTATGTAATTAAGCTCTGAATTAATCACAAGCTCAAAATATTTCACAATCACTCGTTACTTGTCAGCCATAGACAGCATCACAGAAAATTTTGGGGTGATATTTACGGTACAGAAACCTTCCATCATGTTTTCTGATTCTGAAACGACTTTTTTTTTATTCATAAATTAGATATGCTGTAATATCTCTATTCTTTTTTTCTGCTCTACAAGACACAAGGGCACAAGCATTATTCGGGACCATTAAGTCCTGTAATTAAAAATGGCACAAATTAGGTATGATATTTTTCTGAACATTTTGCTATCAGACGGCCCTAGAAGGCAATATTCAAAGTCTTATGCTTTTTATATCTAGGGCAAATGAGTCTTTAAATCCAAATTTAAAACTAAAGCTTTCCTTTCTTTTTTTGAAAAATACCCAGAATTCTGGTGCCATTTTTTGTTTCTCTTATCGGAAACTTCTTTATTACTTATTTATGGCTTTTTACAGGTGTGTGTGTGTGTGTGTGTGTGTGTGAGAGAACCTGAATAAATATTATACCTATGGCATTACTTAAAAAGAAAAAGACGTTCTGTCTATCCAAATTGTCGGTCAGAAGAACTTATATATAATATATATATATATATATATATATATATATATAAAAGATTATTCCATCAATGTTTGACTGGGCAAAAACAAGTGAATCTGGCAGAAAAAAAAGACTTAAGGTCATTCTCTGTCTCTCACACAAAGGAGATAAATTTTCATGGAAAGAATAATGGGTGAAATACCCTGGAATAATCAAGCCTTCATTGGGGACACCCCAAAACAAAACAAAACAAAACAAAACAAAACTCGTGTTTCTTAAAGTCAAGTAAACACGCGTGGCCGTTTCGGTATGGATGCGAGACCCGTTTGAAAGACTGACCTCCGTATTGCTTCATATTTTCTCTCTCTCTCTCTCTCTCTCCCTCTCTCTGTTTTCCAGGGGGATGAGTTTGGTGGTGAGTCAAGTGAATAGTTCAGTACACTCGTTTCGTGAGTGAGCAAGGATTCCGCTCTCTGTCCCTGGAGAGTCGGGGGTCAAAAGGCATCTGACGCGCGCGTGTGTACTATCCGTTTTACGTGTGTCGCCTCGGAGGTCCGAACGAGCCCGACACGTGTTCCTTGACAGTACACGATGTCTCGTTGGTACATACGCGACGCCTGCGTTCACTGGGCTCGCAGTATCTCGTGGCCTTGTCGAGACATCATGGAACACACACTGCTACATATCACGTCGGGGTTATCGATCTAAATAGCCTCTTAATCGAGGGAATAGATCGTGTGTTCCGAACCCGACTGCTTCTCTGAACCGAGACTGTGTGCTTCGAAGCAAACGGGTCTCCGAACACATCTTCAGATCCTGTGTTCATAATTCCCCTTTCTCCTCCGAGAGTTAGCGAAAGATGATTTTATTTATACCTTTTATAGGGGGAGAGCTTGAGGAAAGAGAGTGAGGATGTGCGCTCGTATGATTTCATCGTTTGTAGATAACGCAGGGAGGGACTCGAAGTGTGTGGCGACTGTAAGATTATTTCGAAGTTCGTCAAAGTTTAGAGAATTTCAGCAGGACAAGACGTGGGCTCTCCTGATTATCTGGTTCCATGATGATGATGGTCTCCGCACCTTCCAAAAACACTCACAGACTATATGATCATTAATGATTATGATGACAGGACAGACTAAATGATAGACTCGTGACCTTTAAACTCTTCAGCACTATGGTACGACCCTTTAGCACGACGGTACGACTCATGGGCACTTTGCAACGACCCCTGAACACGAAGTTACGACCCATGAGCAGAATAGTATACGATCCTTGGGTAAAACGGATCATTTTTCTTAAACTGACCCATTAAGATCATGCTCAAACTCTGTACCACAGTCGTATTGTTCGAAAGGCTAATAATAATACTTTACCACAAGTCGATAACAGACGGCAGAAGGCTACGACACCATTTAACTTTGAGCAAGCGTGATAACAATTTCCTAGGAGACGTATTGCTGAAGACAACTTCAACCCGCAGTTTCCACTTGGTTGTGTGTGCGTGTGTGTGTGTGTGAGTGTGTGTGTGTGTGTGTGTCAGCGCGACGTCAGTCACGTGTGTTATCAGCTGTCACTAGCCTCACAGACGTCAGCGGGCATCCTTTATCAGCTGGACATCTGCGGGCGAGGCGTTAGTGGAAGGGGGTTGGGGGGGGGGAGGGGGGGCCCTCTGGCTGGACGAGACAGGGAAGCCCATTTATACACTCAGGTTCAGGAGGAGGAGAAGGAGCGGGCGACTCTCTTCCTCTCGCTTCAACACTGCTTGTTCTTCTCTTGACCAGTGATCCTATACGACAGATTCCGTTGGGATCTGATGATGGCTTCTTGATGCTTTTCTCTTCACTTATATCATCAGGTTCTGAATGTCTGTGTGTGTGGTTTCCATTCGTTTTTGATCACTTTTTTTGCCAGTAATGGTCTCTAGTATTTCCTGAGAGCGTGTGATGATGGTTTATGCTTACCTCGGCTTCTGGTTTCTGATGGTTTCTTGTGGTACTCTGAGGTCTCTAGTGATTCCCCATATCTAATGTCAGTCTTTGATGTACATCAAACGATCCCTGGTCATATATAACACTAGAATCTAATCGCTCCATCTAGTTCCCCATGATTAATGATAATCTTTTATTGTCTCTCTTAGTCTTTAATGGTTTCAAAGTGTATTCTGACCCCCGAAGATTTTCACAGATCTTCACGGAGCGTGTGTGTGTCGGTATTGTCAGGAATATTCCATTTGTTATCTGGTGGCACAAACAGTTCGTAAAAATACGAAACACGTACTCGAAACGAACAAAGTAGGACATAAGGAGCGAGCGTGGTAATCTGAAGTAAGTCTTACACTGAATGAAAAATGTAAACGAGAAATTTCACGGATCTAGGTTCGAATCTCGGGCTCTGGGCAGAAGAAGAAGCCGCCGAGCTTACAGCCAGCCCATCTGTTCATCCTTCCCTGTGGATCTGGCTGATATATAAGTACCAGGCGTACGTAAGGAAAGGGGGATATACATACGAGAGGGACCCCTTCGAGTGTTAAACTCTGTCCCTATGCTGCATAGAATGACAACCACAAATAGTAAACACATTATTCAGTTATGTTTGCTCGAAATGTCACTAAACCAACGTCACAGTACAGCCACATGTACCCAGGAAGACATTCTCTCTCTCTCTCTCTCTTTCTCCTGCTGATGAAATACTTAACATGAAAAAGCTATAGCCGAAGAATCCGCAAAATCCGGAACCTTTCTCGCCTCACGCCTGAGAAGCGGGTGGAATTTCAAATTGGAATTTTGGGATGGGGACCACAATTGCCGTTTCCATGTGGGCTGTACATTCCACACTCCCTCTCAGCTAGAGCCGAGACCAGGTGGTGGGAGGACTTGGGGACAACAGAGCCACAACAAGAGTGACTCGAGTGGCGTTGGCAGGTGTCTGGAACGACCTGGGTGGAGACGTTTGCTTACTGAGGGGGGAGGAAGAATACACTTCGGGCTTTCCGTGGGGAGTTTGAGGAGAAGTGGCAAATGCTCTCTCTCTTCCAATCTCCTATCCTCTCTCTCTCTCTCTCTTCCTATTCCGTGCCCTCCTCCTTCTGCTGCTGCAGGGAATACGTGGGAAGTATTCCTTTCTCCCCTATCCCCAGGGATATATATATATATATATACCTGTATATCCCTCCTATATATATCCATATTGAGCCAAGGCCTCCCACTCTGAAGTCCCTTGGAGGCCAATCAATCAGCCCAACAAAGGCGGTGCCAATCTACAGTTCTCTGGGGGCCAAGGAAACGGTGTCTTCCATCACTGTGTCGCCGGTGCTCTCCCCCTCCCCCTAGCCTGACGTCGTAGAGCCCACAGGGCTCTGCCTTGTCGTGGCACTACAGGATTTAACGTACGGCTCTGTGTATGTGTGCGCTCTTCAGCTCTATTGCTCATGTGACTCTATAAATACGACTGGGTCACACGAGTTTGTCGAATGTTTCGCATTGCATGGATTACTGTACGAGTTCTCTCTCTATAGCTCTACTGAAAAGTCTTCGTTCTTTATTTCTACTGCATAGATCTATGTCTCTCCTGCGCGCACACACACACACACACACACACACACACATACACACGCGCATGCAAATGCTTAGCTGATCTTGGCATCTCAAACGAGGCCATCAAGGACCACGAGAGAGACCCTATAGCACTCATGGTCTTCGGCCAAGGACCCTCCAGCTCTCTTCCGGCAAACGAGGTCAACAGGCGTCGTGGGGAGGAGGTCATCTGCCCTGCGTGAGTACACGATGAGGATGTACGATGACAGTTAATGACGAGGGTGACGAACAGCCTTTGTGAGGGTCGAGTGCAAGATCCTGGGCTTTACGACAACCTGCTCAAGCTCGACGGTACGTACCCTTGGGGATCTGATTGGCATGGCCTTTGACCTAACTTTTCCAAGGCTTACGTTACAGTTCAAGCTTTCGTAATCAAGGGTCGTACCATCGTGCTGTAGGACCACACATCGCCGTGCTCAATGGTCGTAACGTCGCGTTAGAGGGTCGCAGATTCGTGCTCCAGGGTCGTACCGTCGTGCTAGGGGGTCGTATCGTCGTTTTAGAGGGTCGCAAATTCGTGCTCCAGGGTCGTACCGTCGTGCTCGAGGGCTTAAGGAAATCACACCGAGCCAAATACGAGGTTTCAGATCCGTCAGCTTGGCCTCTGGACCTCCCTCCACCCAAGCTGTGGAGTGTGGACGTGCGGTCCGGTTCCCAGAGGTTCCGCCCGCATCTGAAAAAAGAAAGTTACCTGGAACTTGAGACAGAGTTAGAAGAGGGGAAAATGAAAGGGTGTCTTGGGTGCCCTCCCTCATATACATGTCTGAAGGGGGCCCCGCCCTCTCTCTCACCGTCCCTGCCTCAGGTGCCCTCTCTATCCCCATCCTCAGCTGAGGCGCCTTCGGGCATTTTCTGTCACCGTCTCTCTCTCTCTCTCTCTCTCTCTCTCTCTTTCTCACCATCCCCCTCTAGATCTAGAGCCGAGGAGGAAGGGATCTCTCTGTGTGTGACGCCTCGTCTAAAAGTTCTTAGTCTCTGAAGGAAAGAATGATGGAATTATGATGGTAATGAAGAGGTTCAGGATCATCCATCCCACCGCCATAGACCATCAGTCCTCGCGTCACTAACTCTAGCAAGCTTCCTCCGCCTCCACATCGCTGGTGGACTTCCATTGTGTAAACAGAATCTCCGACGTGGAGAATTACCCAGACCATTTAGACTTTTGATATCTGTAAACCCTCAACATAGGGACGTACTTTGCAAATCGCTGAGGTGTTATATATATATATATATATATCTATATATATATATATATATAGATATATATATATATATATATAT
>JAYMFT010138772.1:0-12873 GCA_038088735.1 Panulirus argus
TGCCAGTGAATGATTCCTCACAATACAGCCTCATCTGCCAGTGAGATTCCTCACAATACAGCCTCATCTACCAGTGAGTGACTCCTCACAATACAGCCTCATCTGCCAGTGAGTGATTCCTCACAATACAGCCTCATCTACCAGTGAGTGATTCCTCACAATACAGGCTCATCTACCAGTGAGTGATTCCTCACAATACAGCCTCATCTACCTGTGAGTGATTCCTCACAGTACATCCTCATCTGCCAGTGAGTGATTCCTCATAAAACAGCCTCATCTAACAGTGAGTGATTCCTTACAATACAGCCTCATCTACCAGTGAAAGATTCCTCACAATACAGCTACACCTACCAGTGAGTGATTCCTCACAATGCAGCTTCATCTCCCAGTGAGTGAACCCTCACAATGAAGTCTCATCTACCAGTGAGTGATTCCTCACAATACAGCCTCATCTACCAGTGGGAGATTCCTAACAATGCAGCCCCATCTGCTAGTGAGTGATTCCTCACAATACAGCTTCATCTACCAGTGATTGATTCCTCACAATGCAGCCTCATCTACCAGTGAGTGATTCCTCACAATACAGCCTCATCTACCATTGAGTGATTCCTCACTATACAGCTTCATCTTTCAGTGAGTGATTCCTCACAATACAGTCTCATGTGCCACTGAATGATTCCTCACAATGCAGCCTCATCTGCCAGTGAGTGATTCCTAGCAATACAGTCTCATCTGCCAGTGAGTGATTCCTCACGATACAGCCTCATCTACCTGTGAGTGATTCCTCACAATACAGCCTTATATGTCAGTGAGTGATTCCTCATAATACAGCCTCATCTAACAGAGAGTGATTCCTCACAATGCAGCCTCATCTGCCAGTGAGTGATTCCTCACAATACAGCTTCATCTACCAGTGAGTGATTCCTCACATTACAGCCTCATCTGCCAGTGAGTGATACCTCACAATACAGCCTCATCTGCCAGTGAGTGATTCCTCACAATTACAGCCTCATCTACCTGTGAGTGATTTCTCACAATACAGCCTCATCTGCCAGTGAGTGATTCCTCACAAAACGGCCGCTTGTACCAGTGAGTGATTCCTCACAATACAGCCTCATCTACCAGTGAGTGATTCCTCACAATACAGCCTCATCTGCAAGTGAGTGATTCCTCACAATACAGCCTCATCTGCCATTGAGTGATTCCTCTTAATACAGCTTCATCTACCCGTGAGTGATTCCTCACAATACAGCCTCATCTACCAGTGAGTGATTCCTCACAATACAGACTCATCTGCCAGTGAGTGATTCCTCAAAATACAGCCTCATCTACCAGTGAGTGATTCCGCACAATACAGCCTCATCTATCAGTGAGTGACTCCTCACAAAACAGCCTCATCTACCTGTGAGTGATTCCTCACAATAGAGCCTTATCTGCCTGTGAGTGATTCCTCATAATAGAGCCTCATCTACCAGTGAGTGATTCCTCACAATACAGCCTCATTTGCCAGTGAGTGATTTCTCACAATACAGGCTCATCTACCAGTGAGTGATTCCTCACAATACAGCCTCATCTACCAGTAAGTGATTCCTCACAATACAGCCTCATCTGCCAGTGAGTGATTCCTCACAATACAGTGTCATCTGCCAGTGAGTGATTCCTCACAATTCAGCCTCATCTGCCAGTGAGTGATTCCTCAGAATACAGCCTCATCTACCAGTGAGTGACTCCTCACAATACAGCCTCATCTGCCAGTGAGTGATTCCTCACGATACAGCCTCATCTGCCAGTGAGTGATTCCTCACAATACAGCCTCATCTGCAAGTGAGTGATTCCTCACAATAGAGCCTCATCTGCCATTGAGTGATTCCTCTTAATACAGCCTCATCTATCAGTGAGTGATTCCTCACAATTCAGCCTCATCTACCAGTGAGTGATTCTTCACAATACAGCCTCATCTGCCAGTGAGTGATTCCTCACAATACAGCCTCATCTGCCAGTGAGTGACTCCTCACAATACAACCTCATCCCCCAGTGACTGATTCCTCATAATATAGCCTCATCTGCCAATGAGCGATTCCTCACAATACAGCCTCATCTACCAGTAAATGATTTCTCACATTACAGCCTCATATGCCAGTGAGTGATTCCTCACAATACAGCCTCATCTGCCAGTGAGTAATTCCTCACAATTACAGCCTCATCTACCTGTGAGTGATTCCTCACAATACAGCCTCATCTGCCAGTGAGTGATTCCTCACAAAACGGCCGCATGTACCAGTGAGTGATTCCTCACAATACAGCCTCATATACCAGTGAGTGATTCCTCTTAATACAGCGTCATCTACCCGTGAGTGATTCCTCACAATACAGCCTCATCTACCAGTGAGTGATTCCTCACAATACAGCCTCATCTGCCAGTAAGTGATTCCTCACAATACAGCCTCATCTGCCAGTGAGTGATTCCTCACAATACAGCCTCATCTATCAGTGAGTGATTCCTCACAAAACAACCTCATCTACCTGTGAGTGATTCCTCACAATACAGCCTCATCTGCCTGTGAGTGATTCCTCATAATACAGCCTCATCTCCCAGTGAGTGATTCCTCACAATACAGCCTCATTTGCCAGTGAGTGATTCCTCACAATACAACCTCATCTACCAGTGAGTGATTCCTCACTATACAGCCTCATCTACCAGTGAGTGATTCCTCACAATACAGCCTCATCTACCAGTGAGTGAATCCTCACAATGCAGCCTCATATATCAGTGAGTTATTCCTCACAATACAACCCCATCTACCAGTGAGCGATTCCTCACAATACAGCCTCATCTGCCAGTGAGTGATTCCTCGCAATACAGCCTCATCTACCAATGAGTGATTCCTCACAATACAGCCTCATCTGCCAGTGAGTGATTCCTCACAATACAGTCTCATCTGCCAGTGAGTGATTCCCCACTATACAGCCTCATCTGCCAGTGAGAGACTCCTCACAATACAGTCTCATCTGCCAGTAAGTGATTCCTCACAATACAGTCTCTTCTACCAATGAGTGAATCCTCACAATACAGCCTCATCTGCCAGTGAGTGATTCCTCACAATACAGCCTCATCTGCCTGTGAGTGATTCCTCACAATACAGCCTCATCTCCCAGTGAGTGATTCCTCACAATACAGCCTCATCTACCAGTGAGTGATTCCTCACAATACAGCCTCATCTGCCAGTGAGTGATTCCTCCCAATACAGCCTCATCTACCAGTGAGTGATTCCTCATAATACAGCGTCATCTACCAGTGAGTGATTCCTCACAATAAAGCCTCATCTACCTGTGAGTGATTCCTCACAATACATCCTCATCTGCCAGTGAGTGATTCCTCATAAAACAGCGTCATCTAACAGTGAGTGATTCCTTACAATACAGCCTCATCTGCGAGTGAGTGATTCCTCACAATACAGCTACATCTACCAGTGAGTGAATCCTCACAATGCAGCCTCATATCCCAGTGAGTGAACCCTCAAAATGAAGCCTCATCTACCAGTGAGTGATTCCTCACAATACAGCTTCATCTACCAGTGGGAGATTCCTCACAATGCAGCCCCATCTGCCAGTGAGTGATTCCTCACGATACAGCCTTATCTACCAGTGAGTGATTCCTCACAATGCAGCCTCATCTACCAGTGAGTGATTCCTCACAATATAGCCTCATCAACCAGTGAGTGATTCCTCACAATACAGCCTCATCTTGCAGTGAGTGATTCCTCACAATACAGTCTCATCTGCCACTGAATGATTCTTCACAATGCAGCCTCATCTGCCAGTGAGTGATTCCTCACAATACAGAGTCATCTGCCAGTGAGTGATTCCTCACAATACAGGCTCATCTACCTGTGAGTGATTCCTCACAATACAGCCTTATCTGCCAGTGAGTGATTCCTCATAATACAGCCTCATCTAACAGAGAGTGATTCCTCACAATGCAGCCTCATCTGCCATTGAGTGATTCCTCACAATACAGCTTCATCCATCAGTGAGTGATTCCTCACAATGCAGCCTCATCTGCCAGTGAGTGATTCCTCACAATACAGCCTCATCTGCCAGTGAGTGATTCCTCACAATACAGCCTCATCTACCAGTGGGAGATTCCTCACAATGCAGCCCCATCTGCCAGTTGGTGATTCCTCACAATACAGCCTCATCTACCAGTGAGTGATTTCTCACAATACAGCCTCATCTACCAGTGAATGATTCCTCACAATACAGCTTCATCTACCAGTGAGTGATTCCTCGCAATACAACCTCATCTGCCAGTGAGTGATTCCTCACAATACAGTCACATCTGCCAGTAAATGATTCCCCAGAATGCAGCCTGATTTGCCAGTGAGTGATTCCTCACAATACAGTCTCATCTGCCAGTGAGTTATTCCTCACAATACAGCCCCATCTACCTGTGAGTGATTCCCCACAATCCAGCCTTATCTGCCAGTGAGTGATACCTCATAATACAGCCTCATCTAACAGTGAGTGATTTCTCATAATACAGCCTCATTTGCCAGTGAGTGATTCCTCACGATACAGCTTCATCTACCAGTGAGTGATTCCTCACAATGCAGCCTCATCTGCCAGTGAGTGATTCCTCACAATACAGCCTCATCTACCAGTGAGTGATTCCTCACAATGCAGCCTCATCTACCAGTGGGAGATTCCTGACAATGCAGCCCCATCTGCCAGTGAGTGATTCCTCACAATACATCCTCATCTACCAGTGAGTGATTCCTCACAATACAGCCTCATTTACCAGTAAGTGATTCCTCACAATACAGCCTCATCTGCCAGTGAGTGATTTCTCACAATACAGCCTCATCTGCCAGTGAGTAATTCCTCACAATACAGCCTCATCTGCCAGTGAGTGATTCCTCACAATACAGCCTCATCTACCAGTGAGTGACTTCTCACAATACAGCCTCATCTGCCAGTGAGTGATTCCTCACAATACAGCTTCATCTACCAGTGAGTGAGTCTTCACAATACAGTCTCATCTACCAGTGAGTGATTCCTCACAATACAGCCTCATCTTCCTGTGAGTGATTCCTCACAATACAGCCTCATCTGCCAGTGAGTGATTCCTCATAATACAGCCTCATCTAACAGTGAGTGATTCCTCAGAATACAGCGTCATCTGCCAGTGAGTGATTCCTCACAATACAGCTTCATTTACCAGTGAGTAATTCCTCACAATGCAGCCTCATCTGCCAGTGAGTGATTCCTCACAATATAGCCTCATCTACCTGTGAGTGATTCCTCACAATACAGCCTCATCTACCAGTGGGAGATTCCTCACAATGCAGCCCCATCTGCCAGTGAGTGATTCCTCACAATGCAGCCTCATCTGCCAGTGAGTGATTCCTCACAATACAGCCTTATATACCAGTGAGTGATTCCTCATAATACAGCCTCATCTACCAGTGAGTGATTCCTCACAATACAGTCTCATCTGCCAGTGAGTGATTCCTCTCAATGCAGCCTCATTTGCCAGTGAGTGATTCCTCACAATACAGTCTCATCTGCCAGTGAGTGATTCCTCACAATACAGCATCATCTACCAGTGAGTGATTCCTCACAATACAGCCTCATCTGCCAGTGAGTGATTCCACAATGAAACAAATGCTAAAGAGGCCATACATAACGACTCGACGCACTCCTTTTAGGGACGACACTAAATTAAGTCTTTCCTTTGGTGTCAACGAAATAATTTTTACTTAGATATTGAGTACCTTCCCAAAGGTTTAGCCCTGACTGGGACAACGAGTCTGTAAGCAAATCGGCCAGTTCTCAAGAATTTGTAGTTTGCTTTATATCTATTTGTTTTATGATAGTTAGGCTTTGATAATTGCTGTTCAAGCTTAACCCAACTTTAGGAGAATTCTCACTAACATAGGTCCTGAAATGACAGTCCAGCTGGGTAAGTGGTTGGCATAAATTTACCAAACTATGGGTTACGGAGTTGGGGATATTAGGTCTTTAGGGAGTTTCAAGTTCCCGACGCTGCCAGCGATATGGGGAAGCCCAGTCGCTCACGGAGCCCCCCTTCCCTCCCTCCTCTCCGTCCCTTGGCCAGCAACTGGAACCTAAAGTGTCCTGCTGGGGGTTGTAAAATGTCTTTCCAGACGACAACAAAGTGTCACATTAGTTATCTTCTTACACATTCCTTTACTTTGGAGAGCTAGTGTCTTACAGGGTCTCCTTCGAAAAAGCGTTAATTACTTTATAATAACCTCGGGCTGCAGGAGGTTCTTACTTAACCAGCACTATTTCTGTAATAGCTGCTGTTCGAAATTTTCCTGCTCTTCTTTCATAAGCTAATTTCCGAAAATTTGCCTCCCATTTCTCACCATTTAACGACAGCAATCCTCTCTCCTGCGGCAGTGGCAAGCTAACCCGTGGGTTGGCTGTCGCCGTCAGCGGCTTTGCACCTACCGTGAAGGGAAAAAAGAATATCGCTACATTAACCGTGGCCGTTATAGCCAGGCTTCCCAACAGTGATCGCAGCGGAGGTTGGCACTTCTGTTGTTTTGTGTACATTCCTGTCAGGTACTCTCTTGCTTTGCCAGATAATATAATTAGCAATGAATATGAATTTTTTTATAATGAAACGGTGGGAAAGAGTACATCTTGTAATAATGTATACCCAGAATTACTGTAATAATGTGGAATTAATATATCAAAGTCTATCTTTCGCTCTCTCTCTCTCTCGCTTTCTCTCTCTCGCCCCGCCTCGTATACATCAGGACAAAAGTGGTATAAATACGCGCCAGCATAAATAATGCTATTTACCTGGTGGTGGAACACGAAGCTGGTGTTATAATAACCAGTTGTGGAGAAAATTTATGGGTCATTTTTAAAGAGAAATGAGCAGCTTGCTTTTACGAGGACCGCCGGGGCATCGTATATAATATACTTTTATTGAATAGACTCGTGTGTAAGTAATGAGAGTGCTGTTCATGTCTAGCTTTGTATACACAGATTAATACGGCCCGCTCTGCTGTCAAGACTAGAGTTAGGGACGTCCCCAAGTTATTGGATTAAATTAAGCAACAGTTGTACAGTGTCGTATGTTAGCAGGATTAAGTTATCATAACTACAGGATTAATGTGTGTGTGTGTGTGTGTGTGTGTGTGTGTACTTAGAATGAAAGTGATTAGATTCCCTGATTTTTTTTCTAATGTTACCACAGCTACTACTATTACGGTGACGACGATAAAGACGACTCAGTCCAGTTCTTAAGGAAGCATCACGGATCTGCACCTCCTGGGCGTGACAGACAGTAGCCTCATGCAAATCGGCCTTCAACCAACGATTCGTTGGAGTTAACAGGAAACACTGTCACCCACACACCGCTACGGTGACATACGCTGCACACATGTTGAGAAGGGTTTTCGGTGCTTTTGAGCCGTGAACGATCAGCCTGGGTAGGTGTGCATCTAGGAGGAGGCGCGCCCTTTGGGTGGGTGGCGCTGCACACTGAAGGGAATCAGTGCGTGGAGTGGGTGTGTCGCTCTGTACACACATGTGGCCTGGTTGTAACTGGGTAATCATGCTTGTTCCCTCTAATTCTCTAGTTAATAGACCGATTTTCACCAGCTGTATCAGTAAACAGGAAGTATGATTGGCTATTGGAATTACGCATAATTTTAATGAATGGTTATTGATTTACATGATTAATATCCTATCCCACACTCCCTGGGTTCTGTTATTTTTTTAGATATTCAAAAGCACAGACATAGGTAGAACGGTGTGCCGTTTGTGCATTTGCCCAAGTGTGAGATTTATGATAGATTAATGGACATCATAGAATGAAAGAAATAATCAGAACATCTTAACTGAGTTTTCATCCATCGTTATAATCATAAGACTTTATCAGAGATGCTGACTTTTATGAACTGGATACCATTTTTGATGGATCTTTTTTTCCTCACTTTAGTATGTATCTTTCAAAACATGTGATAGACTCATTAATCCCGTCTGACAAAGCCTCTGTTGTATATGTTATGTGCGTCAGGTACTATGACATCGACGGACTGCCTCACGCAATCGTCGATACCACAAAAAAAAAAAGAATAAAAGATAGGTCAAAATTTTTCATCTTGCTCCATGCTACACTTAATTAAAATTCCACAGTTTAGATTTCACATCCGAGACTAAAAGGTCATAGAAGTCGTTTCTAATATTATCGGATAGGAAGATGCAGCAGGAGGTTCAGACACTGCCTGTACTGATGACTTACAGCCGGTAAGGAAAACCTATATCGTATATGTTATCATTGTGTATGCTGTCCCCCGTTTAGCCGTACACATCTGCCATCTTGTAACCCTAAATTCCCTGTAATGATGATTATTAGTGAAACTTTAGCTAGAGAATAAGTGCTATTACCACTTGTACACTGGCAGTTGTAAGAGAATTCGCTAATGGCACACTGTACAGCAAGGCTGAGAGAACTGCGTTGTTACCAGCTAGCGGTCCAGTGCTGCCCTAGGGAGAGGTGCATATTGACATTCTACTTCTTTTCTGGTGATGCTTAGAAGAAAGCTTTGAAATATGACGGCAATCTTGTTAGTTGTGGACCAGCACAGGAATTAGAGGTTAACCCTCTCAGAGGATTTAGAGTCCACAGTTGCCACCAGATTGTGGCAGTGACAGCTTATTTCTATAAGTCTACACTTCTTATTTGTCTTTGCATGGTAATGACAACATAATGGCAACATCATAATTGGTTGCTCAATGGTAATGGAAGTCCTGCCGAAAGCTTCTTATGGAGCTGAATAGAAGACAACTTGTGGTGCCAGATGATGAACGTAAACTGTTATGATGAACCTAATTATCCCATTTGACTTAGAATTGGTACAACTAAGGACAGTGCTTCCCTCCTACATTTTCCTCATCGGTTCATGTCAGCATTTTCCCACTCTGGTGCTCTGGGTAGTGTTCATCCTTCCTTTGGTTGGTAGATGAATGGATGCCACTTTCATTTAGGTAAAGCTTTACAGCTGTAATAGGCCTAGCCAGACACCGGCTTGCAGTTCTACTGAAAACAGACCTGGGGTGTCCATGTCCGGGGACGTACCCCCCCCCCCCACTGAGAGGTCGGGGACATTCTTTACTAAAACTTTGTAAGGAACATGATGCAAAAGATTACAAATTTACATCAGAATTCAAACAGCAACGCCCCGTTTGGTACTTTCGAGGCTGTTTGTGACAGTTTGTTTGTGGAACAGTGCATGGGATAAATTGAATTTGAGCGATGTGGTATAGAGGGGGCGGCGTTCTTTCATTGGACTGAACCAGGGCGTACGAAGCAGTTAGGGGAAGCCAAGGAAAGCAGCTCTGAGATTAGTGTAGCAAGAGGATAAAAGCGTACAGATAGAGAAATACCTGTACATTTTACACGTAACTAAGGAAGTACAAATAATGTCAGTCGTGGATCTGAAGCGAAGTATTTTCAGTCTCTTCTATCATACTTTAACAATATTTGATACACAGCTTTTCAGTTCCTGTGGTTAATCGTCATTTATCATTATTGTGTTGCACATTAGACATTCAGGAATAATTATATTCTTTTTTCACGTCGTCTAAAGGAAGTGGAGGAGGAAAGTCTAAGACTTGTGGGAAAGAAACCAAGAGGCACACTCACTAGAGAAACCGGAAAATGACCATTTGAAACCCAGTACTTTCCTATACTGTGGAAGATCTCATGATCCTGCATTGCATATGGAGGATCACACGGTCGCAGCCGGCGTGAGGTTATATTGTAAATTCATGGTAAATTCTGTTCCCGGAGGTTGTAGGGACCGTAGGATTATCCACGTTCACTCTGGGAAAATTATTACGCCATCTTAAAGACGAACGACACGCAAGAGACGTCCGCAGTCCTTGGAACACTTACAGCTTCAAACCTCCGTGATATCTTAGAGGGACTTGACATTCTTGTCGTGGGTCTTACACTTAATACTTCCAGATCTGTTCAGAGACGCTGTAGCATCAGCACTTGGCTCTTACTGTAACTACAGTGTTGCAGGGGAATCCTATATCTATTCATAAATTTCTCTGTCTATCTATCTATCCGTCTATCTATCTATTAATCTATCTATCTAACTATCAATCAATATATCTATCTAACTATATCTCTCTTTCTATCCATTTATCTATATATATATATCTTATCTAATTCATTTATCATACATATTCTCCATTTCCCGCATTAGCAAGGTAGCGTTAAGAACAGAGGACTGGGCCTTACAGGAAAAAATCCTCACTTGGCCCCCTTCTCTGTTCCTTCTTTTGGAAAAGTAAAAACAGGAGGGGAGGATTTCCCGCCCCTCGCTCCCTCCCCTTTTAGTCGCCTTTTACGACATGCAGGGAATACGTGAGAAGTATTCTTTCTCCCTTATCCCCAGGAATAAATAATAATATATAATAATAATAATAATAATAATAATAATAATAATAATAATAACAACAACAGTAGTGTTTGTACTGCACTGCAGGGATGGCCAAAACTTATTTTCGCAGCAAGCTATGTTATGCTATATCCCCCCCCCACACACACACACACCCTTGTCTATGACTGGTCACAGACAGATGGGCTGTCTGTCCCTCAGGTCCTGTGGAAACACATGGGCTTCTGACTCAGGCATCACAACCTTAGTCATGTAAAATATGGTATAGAAGGAGGCATTTATAACCTGGCAAGGTAAGAGAAAATGGATTCTTCATCTCTCGGTAATGATATGACTTAAAAGTAAGGCTGAGCTAAATCTGGGCTCTTCATTTTTGCCCTGTGGGAACGAAACGACCTTTCAGCACAACCACACGACCCTCGGACACAACCCAGTATGACCCTTGGGTATGACTGCCTGGGGCTTTTGACCAAAACTTTAACAGTGTCATCTAAAATGCAAAAAGCATAGAGGAAAATCATACCCAAGGGTCGTGCTCAAGCGTTGTACCTTCGTGCTTAAGGGGTTAACAGTAATATTTATCAACCATTTACATGGTACATAAAGGTTTTTAAAGATCATTCACGCTGGTAGCTAATGCTTTATAGGTCGCAACGCCCCACTCCTCTGCCTCTCCCTCTGGTCTTTTATCCGACCCATGCGGGTCAGGTCAAAGGCATACTATATGAACTTTCATCTTCGCTATGGACGCCAGCTGTGCTTGACCTGACTAAGGCTATCTCCACCAAACCCTGATCTTCACTACACACCCATCTTCAATGCCCGCTCATCTTCACTACATGCTCATCTTCACTACATGCTCATCTTCACTACACCGTCATCTTCAATACAACCTCATCTTCCCTATATGCTCATCTTCACTACACCCTGAAGGGAAAAAAAAAAAAACTACAAAAGACATTAGAAACTTTAAACAAAGGAGAGAGAGAGAGAGTGTGTTACATAGATATGCAGAATAAACAGACCCAAGGTCGAAGCGATGGAGGGTACCTATGACTCCCTGCAACTGGGTAAAGTATTAAGAATTTGGAAGTAAATTATCTTTTAATCTATTAAGGAGTAATGTTTTATTTAAATAAGGGGTAAATAATCCGAATTAGTATCCATTGCCATTATTTTGGGAAAAGCTCTCACCATAGTGTCATTAAAGATGGCATAGATTTTTGCTTATTCATTGGTCAGTTTTGAAAAGTGGCTTCTCCTTGATAATGGATGGGTCATTTACTATCAGTAACTGACATTATGACCTAAAGACCATTGCTTAGTCACTGTCACCTAAAACGTTTACGTCTTTGAACCTTAACCCAGGCTTCAGCCTCTTCGATATCGCTGTAATGTTCGACAAAATCAGGTTCAGCCTCTTTGATATCGCTGTAATCTTCGATGTTATCAGCTTCAGCATCTTCCGTGAAGAAGGTGAATTCTTCTTCAGACTCAACAGCGACTTTCACGGGGTCACGGCGTTTCTGTTTTTGGCGTTTTAGCAGTTCTGTAACACGGACTGCCGCTAACAATGGCTGAGGTCCTTTCCTTCCCAACCAATCACTGTTCCGTGGTAATTCATCACAGACATAACTACCATAAGTGCTCTCTTTGACTTCATCTTGACGGCTATCTACAGCCTTATTATGATAGTCATCGTGTGAGTCTTCCTCCTGTGGGTGGTCAAAAATACCCCTCCATGAGGGTCTGTTGGCAGTTGAAACCTGTTTCAACATCCAAGAAGGTTTCAAACCTTTAGATACCATTGTTAATTTTGCCTAATAAGGTTGTTTGATTGTTTGGACTTTAGGCCTAACAAGGTTGGTTGGTTACTTGGGCTTTAGGCCTAGCAAGGAGGGTCATGGCCAAAGTCTTACATGATATCCAACATGGAAATATAGGAAAGTCGGTTCTCACCCTACTGAATGATAACAAGATATGTATTTTAATAGTGGAGACTGGTACAACGATGATACTAGAAAGTAGGTGCAGCGATGGCAATGGGTGTGGTGATGACTGCAACAAAGGTTGATATAGTAATGATAATGGGGACTGGTAGTGATGATAATGATAGAGGTTGGTATGATGCTGAAGAGGGGGTAAAGTGACGTAGGTTAGTCATATGTTATGTAAAACGGTATAGTGATAAGAGACAGAGGTACTCTTCTAATGTTGACAATGTACGTAGGTGTAGTGGGGATATAAATATAGTAAAAATAGGGGAGGTAAGTTTAGAGATAATGCTGAAAGTGGTTGCATATTAATGGAGGTAGGTATAGAGATGATAATGGTGGAGGTAGGTGTGTGTGTGTATATATATATATATATATATATATATATATAGATAGATAGATAGATAGATAGATAGATAGATAGA
>JAYMFT010138783.1:0-11094 GCA_038088735.1 Panulirus argus
CCGATCTATCCCTCCGTGGTTTCTCACACACTCGCATATTTTAATGAGGTTTATCCTTCACTAGTTTTTCACGCACTCTCATATTGTATTCAGGTTTATCCTTCATGGTTTCTCATTCACTTTGATATTGTATTAACGTTTATCCCTCCCGGATTTCTCACACACTCTCATATTGTATTGAGGTTTATCCCTTACTGGTTTCCCACACTCTCTCATATTGTGTTGAGGTTTATCCCTCACTGGTTTTTCACACATTATCATATTGTATTGAGGTTTTTCTACATCTGGTTTTTCACACACTTTCATATTGTATTGAGGTTTATCTCTCAGAAGTTTCCCAGACACTCTAACATTGTAATGAGATTTATCCCTCAAGGGTTTCTTATGCACTCTCATATTGTATTGAAATTTCACTCACTGGTTTCTCACACACTCTCATATTGCATTGAGGTTTTTCCCACACTGGTTTCTCACACACTACCATATTGTATTGAGATTTATCCCTCACTGTTTTCTCACACACTCTCATATTGTGCTGAGGTTTAACCCTCACTGGTTTTTCACACATTATCATATTGTATTGGGGTTTATTCACATCTGGTTTTTCACACAGTCTCATATTGTATTGAGGTTTATCTCTCACTGGTTTCTCAGACACTTTAATATTGTATTGAGATTTATCCCTCAAGGGTTTCTTACGCATTCTCATATTGTATTGAAGTTTATCCCTCACTGGTTTCTTACACACTCTCATATTGTACTTAGGTTTATCCCTCACTGGTAACTCACTCACTCTTATATTGAATAGAGATATGTCCCTCATTGTTTTCTGAAACACTCTCATACTGCATTGATGATTATCCCTCACTGGTTTCTCAAACATTCGAATATTGTATTGAAGTTTATCCCTCACTGGTTTCTCACACACTCGCATGTTATATTCAGGTGTATCCCTCACTGGTTTCTCACACACTCGTATGTTGTATTGACGTTTATTCTTCACTGGTTTTTCACATATTCTCATGTTACATTATGGTTTATCCCTCACTTGTTTCTCATTCACTATCATATTGTATTGTGATTTATCCATCATTGGTTTCTCACACACCCTCATATTGTATCGAGGTTTATCTCTCAATGATTTCTCACACAATCTAATATTGTATTAAGGTTTTTCCCTCACTGGTTTCTGACATGCTCTCATATAGTACTGACCGTCATCCCTCACTCGTTTAATTGAGATTTATCCCTTACTTGTTTCTCACACACTCTCATATTGTTTTGAAGTTTATCTCTCACTGGTTTCTCACACACTCTCACATTGTATTGAGGTCTATCCCTCGCTAGTTTCTCACAGAGTCTGCTATTGTATTGAGGTTATTCTATACTGGATTCTCATACACTCTCTTCAGGTATTGAGGTTTATAAATTACTGATTTCTCACGCACTCTCCTATTGTATTCACTTTTATCCCTCACTGGTTTCTCACAAACTCTCCTAGTGTATTGAGGTTTATCCCTCATTGGTATCTCACACACTCTCCTATTGTATTGAGGTTTATCCCTCTCTGGTTTCTCATGAAATCTCATAATGTATTGTTTATCTCTCATTGATTTCTCACATATTGTCATATCATTTTTAGGTTTATCCCTCACTGGTTTCTAACACACTCTCATAATGTATTGACATTTATCCCTCACTGGTTTTTCACACACGCTCATATTGTATTGAGGTTTATCCCTCACTGGTTTCTCATACACTCGTATATTATATTGACGTTTATCCTTCACTGGTTTCTCAAACACTCTTATATTGTGTTGACGTTTATCACTCACTTGTTTCTCACACACTCTCGTACTGTTTAGAGGTTTATCCCTCTCTGGTTTCACAAACACACTCATTCTCATATTGTATTGAGGTTTACCCTCACTGGTGTCTCAAACACTATCATATTGTATTGAGGTTTATCCCTCAGAGGTTTCTCAAACACTCTCATATTGTATTGAGGTTTATCACTCACTGGTTTCTAAAACATTCTAATATTGTATTGAGGTTTATCCCTCGGTTCTTTTTGACACACTCTCACATTGTTTTGTGCTTAATCCCTGACTGATTTAATTGAGATTCATCCCTTACTGGTTTCTCACACACTCTCATATTGTTTTGATGTTTATCCCTCACTTGTTTCTGACACACTCTCATATTGTATTGAGCTTCATCCCTCACTGGTTTAATTAAGATTTATCCTTTACTGGTTTCTCATACACTCTTATATTGTTTTGAGATTTATCTTTCACTGGTCTCTTACACACTCTCCTATTATATTGAGATTTATCCTACACTGGTTTCTCAAACACTCTCCTATTGTAGTGATGTTATTCCTGAACTGGTTTCTCATACCCTCTCCTAATGTATTGAGGTTCATCAATTACTCTTTTCTCACACACTGATCTGTTGTATTGAGTTTTATTCCTCACTGGATTCTCACACAGTCTCCTATTGTATTAAGGTTTATCACTCACTGGATTCTCACACACTCTCATATTGTTTTGAAGTTTATCCCTCGCTAGTTTCTAACACAATCTTATATTGTATAGATTTTTTTCCTCACTGGTATCTCACACATTCGCATATTGTATTGAGTTGTATCCCTCACTGGTTTCTCACACAGTCAAATATTGTATTGAGAGTTATCCCTCACCGGTTTCTCACACACTCACATATTGTATTGAGGTTTATCCCTCATTGGTTTCTCACGCACTCTCATATTGTATTGAGGTTTATCCCTCAATATTTCTCACTTAGTCTGATATTGTATTGAGGTTTATCCCTGACTGTTTTCTCACACACTCTCATATTGTACTAAGGTTTATCTCTCACTGGCTTTTCAAAAAAACTCATATTGTATTCAGGTTTATCCCTCATTGGTTTTTCACACATTCTCATATTGTTTTAAAGGTTTATCTTTCAGTGGTTTCTCACACATTCGCATATTTTATTGAGGTTTATCCCTCACTGGTTTTTCACAAACTCTAATATTGTATTGATGTTTATCCCTCACTGGCTTCTCACGCACTCTCATATTGTATTGAGGCTTATCCATCACTGGTTTCTCCACTCACTCTGATATTGTTTTGAGGTTTTTCCCTCACTAGTTACTCACACACTCTCATATTGTACTGAGGTTTATCCCACATTGGTTTCTCACTCACTCTCATATTTTATATAGATTTGTCCCTCATTGTTTTTTCAAACATTCGCATATTGTACTGAGGTTTATCCGTCACTGGTTTCTCGCACACTCGTATATTGTATTGACGTTTATCCTTCACCGGTTTCACACACAATATCATAATCTGTTCACGTTTATGCCTAACCTGTTTCTCGCACACTCTCATATTGTTTAGAGGTTTATTCCTCACTGGTTTCTCACACACTCTCAGATTGTGTTCAGGTTTATCCCTCACTGGTTTCTCACACTTTATCATATTATATTAAGGTTTATCCCTCATTGGTTTCTCACACTCTATCATATTGTACAGAGGTTTATCCCTCAGTGGTTTCTCACACACAGTCATATTATATTGAGGTTTATCACTCACCGATTTCTCACACATTCTAATATTGTATTGAGGTTTATTCCTCAGTGGTTTCTGACACACTCTCATTTTGTATTGAGCGTCATCCCTCTCTTCTTTAATTGAGATTTATCCCTTATTGTTTTCTCACTACTCTCATATTGTTATGAGGTTTATCTCTCACTGGTTTCTCACACACTCTCCTGTTGTATTGAGCTTTATCCCTCACTGGTTTCTCACACACTCTCCTATTGTATTGAGGTTTATCCTTCACTGTTTTTTCATACACTCTCCTAATGTAATGAGGTTTATAACTAACTGGTTTCTCACATACACTCCTATTGTATTGAGTTTTATCTCTCACTGGTTTCTGAAACACTCTAATATTGTATTGAGGTTTATTCCTCACTGGTTTCTCACACACTCTCATATTCTATTGATGTTCATCCCTCAATGGCTTCTCAAAAAATTTCATATTTTACTGGGGTTTATCTCTCACTAGCTTTTTCACACATTCTCATATTGTTTTGAGGTTTAGCTCTCAGTGGTTTCGAACACGCTCTCATATTGTATTGAGATTTATCCCTCACTGGTTTATCACACACTCATATTGTATTGAGGTTTATCCCTCACTGGTTTCTAACAAACTCTAATATTGTATATAGATTTGTCCATCATTGTTTTCTCAC
The DNA here is from genome assembly GCA_038088735.1 of Panulirus argus. Lineage (NCBI taxonomy): Eukaryota > Metazoa > Arthropoda > Malacostraca > Decapoda > Palinuridae > Panulirus > Panulirus argus. Next base: position 4,268 of record JAYMFT010138783.1, read on the forward strand.
AAACACTCATATTGCATTGAGGACTATCCCTCACTGGTTTTTCAAACACTCGCAAATTTTAGTGAGGTATATCCCTCAATGCTTTCTCACACACTCGTATAATGTATAGCCGTTTATCCTTCAGTGGTTTCTCAAACACTTTCATATTGTGTTGACATTTATCCTTCACTGGTTTCTCACACACTCTCCTATTTTTTAGAGGTTTATCCCTCACTTTTTTCTCCCACACTATCATATTGTGTTGAGGTTTATCCCTCACTGGTTTCTCACACATTCTTATATTGTATTGAGGTTTATCCCTCACTGGTTTCTCGACCACTATCACATTGTATTGAGGTTTATCTCTTAGTGGTTTCTCACACACTCTTATATTGTATTGAGGCTTACCACTTACAGGTTTCTCACACATTCTAATATTGCATTGAAGTTTATCCCTCAATGGTTTCTGACACACTCTCATATTGTATTGAGCTTCACCCCTTACTGGCTTAATTGAGATTTATCCCTTACTGGTTTCTCACACACTCTCATATCGTTTTGACGTTTATCTCACAGTTTTTTGCACACTCTCATATTGTATTCAGCTTCATCACTCACTGGTTTAATTGACATTTATCCCTTACTGGTTTCTGACACACTCTCATATTGGTTTGAGGTCTATCTCTCACTGGTTTCTCACACACTCTCCTATTGTATTGAGATTTATCCCTCACTGGATTCTCACACACTCTCCTGTTGCATTGAGGTTTATTCTCCACTGGTTTCTCATACACTCTCCTAATGTAGTGAGGTTTATCACTTATTCGTTTCTCACACACTCACCTTTTGTATGGAGTTTTATACCTCACTGAATTCTCACACACCCTCCTATTGTATTATGGTTTATCCATCACTGGATTTTCACACACTCTCATAATGTATTGAAGTTTATCCCTCACTGGTTTCTCATAAAACCTCATATTGTTTTGAGGTTCATCCCTTACTGGTATCTCACATATTCTCATATTGTTTTGAGGATTATCCCTCGCTGGTTTCTCACACACTCTCATTGTGTTTTGAGGTTCATCCCTCACTGGTTTCTCAAGCACTTTCATATTGTATTGAGGTTTATCCCTCACTGGTTTCTCACTCACTCTGATATTGTATTGAAGTTTATGCCTCACGGGTAATGACACACTCTCATATTGTATTGAGGTTCATCCCTCACAGGTTTCTCACACACTCATATATGTTGAGGTTTATTCCTCACTGGTTTTTCACACATTATCATATTGCATTGAGTTCATTCCCATCTGGTTTTTCACACACTCTCAATTGTATTGAGGTTTATCCCACAATAGTTTCTCACACTCTCATATTTTATTGAGGTTTATCCCTCAGTGGTTTCTCACTCACTCTGATATTGTAATGAGGTTTATCCCTGACGGTTTTTTGACACACTCTTATATTGTATTGAGGTTTATCACTGAGAGGTTTTTCAAACACTCTCATATTGTATTGGGGTTTTTCCCATATTGGTTTCTCACTCACTCTTATATTCTATATAGATTTCTCCTTCAGTGGTTTCTCATACACTCTCATATTGTACTGAGGTTTATCCCTCACTGGTTTCTCACTCACTATCATATTGTATATAGATTTGTCCCTCACTGTTTTCTCACACACTCTCATATTGTTTTGACGTTTATACCTCACTGGTTTCTCACACACTCTCATATTGTTTAGAGGTTTTTCCCTCACTGGTTACTCACACACGCTCATATTTTGTTCAGGTTTATCCCTCACTGGTTTCTCTCATATTCTCATATTGTTTTGAGGTTTATCCCTCACTGGTTTTTTACTCACTCTAATATTGTATTGAGGTTTATCCCTCACTGGTTTCTCACAAACTTTCATATTGTATTGAGGTTTATCAATCACTGATTTCTCACACATTCTAATATTGTATTGAGGTTTATCCCTCAGTGGTTTCTGATACACTCTCTTATTGTATTCAGCGTCATCCCTCACTTGTTTAATTGATATCTATCCCTTATTGTTTTCTCACACACTCACATATTGTTATGATGTTTATATGTCACTAGTTTCTCACACACTCTCGTATTGTATTGAGGTTTATCCCCCACTGGTTTCTCATACACTCTCCTAATGTATTGAGGATTATCACTTACTAGTTTCTCACACACTCACCTATTGCTTTTTGTTTTATCCCTCACTGGATTCTCACACACTCTCCTATTGTATTAAGGTGTATTCCTCACAGGATTCTCACACACTCATATTGTACTGAAGTTTATCTCTCACTGGCTTCTCATAAAATCTCATAATGTATTGAGGATTATCTTTCACTTGTTTTTCACACATTCGTATACTGTATTAACGCTTATCCTTCACTGGTTTATCACACACTCTCATAGTTTGTTGACGTTTATCCCTAACCGGTTTCTCACACACTCTCATATTGTATTGAGGTTTATCCCTCACTGGTTTCTCACACACTCTCATATAGTGTTCAGGTATATCCCTCAAAGTTTTCTCACACATTCTCATGTTTTATTGAGGTTTATCCCTCACTGGTTTCTCAGACACTATCATATTTTATTGAGGTTTATCCCTCAGTGGTTTCTCACACACTGTCATATTGTATTGAGGTTTATCACTCACTGATTTCTCACACATTCTAATATTGTATTGAGGTTTATCTCTCACTGGTTTCTGACACACTCTCATATTATATTGAGCGTCATCCCTCACTTTTTTAATTGATATTTTTCCCTTACTGTTTTATCACGCTATCTCATATTGTAATGAGGTTTATCTGTTACTGGTTTCTCACACACTCTCCTTTTGTATTGAGGTTTATCCTCCACTGGTTTCTCATAGACTCTCCAAATGTATTGAGGTTCATCACTACTCGCTTCTCACACTCTCAGTTAATGTATTGAGTTTTATCCTTCACTGGATTTTCACACACTCTCCTATTGTATTAAAGTTTATCCTACAATGGATTCTCACACACACTCATATTGTATTGAAGTTTATCCCTCACTGGTTTCTCATCAAATCTCATATTGTATTGAGATTTATCCCTCACTTGTCTGTCACATATTCTCATATTGTTTTTAGGTTTATCCTTCACTTGTTTCTAACACAATCTCATATTGTATTGAGGTTTATCCCTCAGTGGTTTCTCATACACTCGCATATTGTATTGAGGTATATCCCTGACTGGTTTCTCACGCACTCTCATATTGTATTGAGGTTTATCCCTCACTGGTTTCTCACTCACTCTGATATAGTATTGAGGTTTATCCCTCTCTGGTTTTTCACACACTCTCATATTGTGCTGAGGTTTATCCCTCACTAGGTTCTCAAAAAATCTTATATTATATTGAGGTTTATCCTTCACTGGTTACTTACACACTCTCATATTGTTTTGAGGTTTATCCCTCACTGCTTTCTCACAGACTCTAATATTGTATTGAGATTTATCCCTCACTAGTTTTTCACACAATCTCATATTGTATTGAGGTTTATCCTTCACTGGTTTCTCACGCACTCTCATATTATATTGAGGTTTATCCCTCACTGGTTTCTCACTCACTCTGATATAGAATTGAGATTTATTCCTCACTGGTTTTTTACACACTCTCATATTGTACTGAAGTTTATCCCTCACAGGCTTCTCAAAAAATCTTATAATATATTGAGGTTTATCCCTCACTGGTTATTCACACACTCTCGTAATGTTTTGTGGTTTATCTCTCACTGCTTTCTCACACATTCGCATATTGTATTGAGGATTATCCCTCACTGGTATATCACGCACTCTCTTATTGTATTGAGGCTTTTCCATCACTGAATTCTCAATCACTCTGATATTGTATTGAGGTTTATCCCTCACTGGTTTCTCACACACTCTTATTTTGTATTGAGGTTTATATCTTACTCGTTTCTCACTCATTCACCTATTGTATTGAGGTTTATTCGTCAGTGGTTTCTCACACTCTTTCATATTGTATTGAAGTTTATCACTCACTGGTTTCTCACACATTCTAATACTGTAATGAGGTTAATCCCTGAGTGGTTTCTGACACATTCTCATATTGCATTGAGCTTACTCCCTTACTGGTTTAATTGAGATTTATTCCTTAATGGTTTCTCACACACTCTCGGTTTGCTTTGAGGTTTATCTCCCACTGGTTTCTCACACACTTTCCTATTGTGTTGAGATTTATCCCTCACTTGTTTCTCACAGAATCTCCAATTGTGTTAAGGTTTATCCTAATGTATTGAGGTTTATCACTTATTCGTTTCTCACACACTCACCTATTGTATTAAGTTTTATCCCTCACTGGATTCAAACACACTCTCCTATAGTGTTGAGGATTATCCCTCACTGGTTTTTCACACACTCTCATATTGTATTGAAGTTTATCCCTCACTGGTTTCTCACGCACTCTGATATTGTATTAAGGTTTATCCCTCACGGATTTTTGACGCACTCTCATATTGTATTTCGGTTTATCCCTCACTTGTTTTTCATAAAATCTCATATTGTATTGAGGTTTATCCCTCACTAGTTTCTCAAACATTTTGATATTGTTTTGAGGTTTATGACTCACTTGTTTCTGAAACATTCTCATATTTTTTTGAGTATATCCCTCAATAGTCTCTAACACAATCTTATGTTGTATTGAGATTTATCCCTCGGTGGTTTCTCACACACTCGCTTATTGTAATGAGGTTTATCCTTCACTGGTTTCTCACGCACTCTCATATTGTATTGGAGTTTATCCATCACTGGTTTCTCATTCACTCTGATATTGTATTAACGTTTATCCCTCACGGATTTCTCACACACTCTAATATTGTATTGAGGTTTTTCCCTTATTGGTTTCTCACGCACTCATATTGTGTTGAGATTTATCCCTCACTGGTTTTTCACACATTATCATATTGTATTGATGTTCGTCCACATCTGGTTTTTCACACACTCTCATATTGTCTTGAGGTTTATCTCTCACTGGTTTCTCAGACACTCAAACAGTGTATTGAAATTTATCCTTCAAGGGTTTCTTACGCACTCTCATATTGTATTGAAGTTTATCAGGCACTGGTTTCTCACACACTTTCATATTGTATTGAGTTTTTTCCCACACTGGTTTCTCACACACTCTCATATTGTTTTGAGGTTTATCCCTCACTGTTTTCTCACACACTCTCATAATGTGTTGAGGTTTATCACTCACTGATTATTCACACATTATCATATTGTATTGAGGTTTATCCACATCTAGTTTTCACACACTCTCATATTGTATTGAGTTTTATCTCTCACTGGTTTTTCAGACACTCTAGCATTGCATTGCGATTTATCCCTCAAGGGTTTCTTACGCACTCTCATATTGTATTGAAGTTTATCCCTCACTGGTTTCTTACACTCTCTCATATTGTACTGAGGCTTATCCCTCACTGGTTTCTTACTCACTCTCATACTGTATATAGATATGACCCTCATTGTTTTCTCACACACTCTCATACTGCATACATGTTATCCCTCACTGGTTTTTCAAACATTCGAATATTTTATTGACGTTATCCCTCACTGTTTTCTCACACACTCGCATATTGTATTCAGGTTTATCCCTCACTGGTTTCTCACACACTCGTATTTTGTATTGACGTTTATTCCTCACTGGTTTCTCACATATTTTCATATTATATTAAGGTATATCCCTCACTTGTTTCTAATTCACTATCATATTGTATTGAGGTTTATCCATCATTGGTTTCTCAGACACCCTCAAATTGTATTGAGGTTTATCTCTCACTGATTTCTCACACAATCTAATATTGTATTGAGGTTTTTCCCTCACTGGTTTCTGACATGCTCTCATATAGTACTGAGCGTCATCCCTCACTCGTTTAATTGAGATTTATCCCTTACGTGTTTCTCACACACTCTCATATTGTTTTCAGGTTTATCTCTCACTGTTTTCTCACAACTCTCATATTGTATTGAGGTTTATCCCTCACTGGTTTCTGACAGAGTCTGCTATTGTACTGAGGTTTATCCTATACTCGTTTCTCATACACTCTCCTACTGTTTGAGGTTTATAACTTACTGATTTCTCACGCACTCTCCTATTGTATTGATCTTTATCCCTCACTGGTTTCTCACAAACTCTCCTATTGTATTGAGGTGTATCCCTCATTTGTATCTCACACACTCTCATATTATATTGAGGTTTCTCCCTCACTGGTTTCTCATAATATCTCATATTGTATTGTTTATCCCTCACTGATTTCTGACATATTCTCATAATATTTAGAGGTTTATCCCTCATTGGTTTCTAACACACTCTCATATTATATTGAGGTTTATCCCTAATTGGTTTATAACAAACTCTCATATTGTATATAGATTTGTCCCTCATTGTTTTCTCACTGACTTCTCAAACCTTCGCATATTGTATTGAGGTTTATCTCTCACTGGTTTCTCATACACTCTTATATTGTATTGACGTTTATCCTTCACTGGTTTCTCAGACACTCTAATATTGTGTTGACGTTTATCACTCACTTGTTTCTCACACACTCTCATACTTTTTAGAGGTTTATCCCTCACCGGTTTCTCAAACACACTCATATTGTGTTGAGGTTTATCCCTCACTGGTTTCTCACACATTTTCATATAGTATTGAGGTTTACAGTCACTGGTTTCTCAAAGACTATCATATTGTGTTAAGGTTTATCCCTCAGTGGTTTCTCACACACTCTCATATTGTATTGAGGTTTATCACTCACTGGTTTCTAAGACATTC